>JACXGJ010016132.1:0-12665 GCA_016801105.1 Esox niger
TCTTTATGCCTTATACCAGGCATGCTCTTTATGCCTTATACCAGGCATGCTCTTTATGCCTTATACCAGGCATGCTCTTTATGCCTTATACCAGGCATGCTCTTTATGCCTTATACCAGGCATGCTCTTTATGCCTTATACCAGGCATGCTCTTTATGACTTATACCAGACCTGCTCTTTATGCCTTATACCAGGCATGCTCTTTATGCCTTATACCAGGCATGCTCTTTATGACTTATACCAGACATGCTCTGCGGCACCTAATTTGTGACTAATACCTTCAGACAGTTTAACACTTGAAGCACTTGTAGACCACCATAAAATAGCTTTAATATTTATTTTGAATTCCCTCCATCCCTGCAGAACAGGGAATATGGCAAGGCAAAAAGGGCAGTTGTTTGGGGCTCTGTCAAGGGCCTGAGTGTGTGTCTCACTCGCCTGATTTCTCTGAAAACTGTATTCATTCTCGGCACTAGTGCTGAGGTCATACATATATATACACACACATACACACACACACCCACACACACACACCCACACTGCTTCCTTCTTTCTAGGAAAAATATTTAATCAAAGCCATTTGTTGGCTTGTCCTCTCTTATTCTTTCTCTCCCTGTTGCACTGCCCCCCTCTCCACACACACACACACACACAGACACACACACACACACACACACACACACTTTGCAATGTTCAGATTGTAAAACAGAGGAGCGGCAGTAAAGGGATTTCCTAGAAGCAACAGTGCTCAGTGCATGTTGAGTACTGCTGGCGGAGGAGTGCCTTTGTCAGCGAAAGGCTTTTAATTTATTTAACCTGCCGTTTGTGATGAGCCTGCCATTTGAGAAGGACTTTATACTACCGTTCAAAAGTTTTGGGTCATTTAAAGACATCCTTGTTTTCCATGAAAGCATACATGAAATGAGTTTGAATAGAAATACAGCAAAAAGAATAGGAAATATAGTAAATGACAAGGTTGGAAAAATGATTTTTAATTCAAATAGTAATTGTGTGCTTGAAACTTTGCTTTTGTTAAGGAATCCTCCATTTGCAACAATTACTGTCTTGCTGACCTTTGGCATTTTAGTTGTCAATTTGTTGAGGTGCTCTGAAGAGATTTCACCCCATGCTTCCTAAAGCAGCTCCCACAAGTTGGATTGGCTTGTCCAAACACCTCAAACTTACATCTGTCTGTCTATAAAAAAAATCTTCTGTCCAGTGTCTGTGTTTTTTTGCCCATTTCTTAGTCTTTTCTTTCTATAGGCCAGTCAGAGATATGGCTTTTTTTTTTGCAACTCGGCCAAGATGGCCACCACCCCGGAGTCGCCTCTTCGCTGTTGACATTGAGGCTGGTGTTTTGCGGGTACTATTTACTGGAGCTACCCATTGAGAATCTGTGAGGTGTCTGTTTCTCAAACTTGACTCTCAAATGTATTTGTCCTCTTGCTCATTTGTGCACTGGAGCCTCCTGCTCTACTTTCTGTTCTATTTAGAGCCAGTTTGCCCTGTTCCATGATGGGAGTAGGACACATCATTGTACGAGATCATCAGTTTCTTGGCAATTTCTTGCATGAAAAAGCCTTCATTTCTCAGTACTAGTATCGACTGTCGAGTTCTAGAAGAAAGTATTTTGTTTCTGGCCATTTTGAGCCCGTAATCAAACTCACAAATGCTGAGGCTCAATATATTCAACTCATTGAAAGAAAGTCTGTTTGTTTGTTGCTTGAAACAGTTTTAAGCTGTGTTTACATGATTGCAGAATCGTTTTCTAATGATGAATTAGCTTTTAAAATTATACATTTGGATTAGCAAACATAGTATGCCACTGGAACACAGGACTGATGGTTGCTGATAATGGGGCTCTGTACGCCTATGTAGATATTCAATAAAAAGAATCAGTTTCTGTCTACAATAGTCATTTATAACATTCACACTGTTTGCTTTTTATTTCTGATCAGTTTGAAATTTTGAAGAGACCCCAACCTTTTGAATGGCAGTGTGTATACCTGACTTGCATCACCGAGTCATTAGGCCTAATTTACAAAGGTTTATTTATATGCTTTTATTCTTCACCCAATTTGTCTTATGTTGGCAACGGTTGACATTTGTTGGTTACCTTGGAAACCATTATGGATATTATACAGTAACCCTTAAGCTGTCAGACGCACATGAACAGACACACACACACACACACACGTGTCAATTAGGTCTGCCGCCAGTGGATTGTGGATTTAGTTGAAACCTTTGCGGTCACTTTCTGTTCTTTGATGATCCTCAGCTGATGCCAGGTGACATGCTAAAACATGCATACTTCCTCTGTTCTCAGGTCACCGCCCACAGCAGTTCCCCACCAGCACCCAACTGGTTAGATCCTGGTACAATATGTCCTCTCTACCTTAACATTAGGGCCTTACCACTGTCTGCTCTGAGCTGGTGCTCTGTAGGCTCCACGGGACATCCAAAAGACTGACTGGCTGCCCAACCAGTCACACACTGGAAGCTAGGTCGTAATGGGAACAGATGTTTGCCTGAGAGGCTTCCTTCACGTTGTTGCGTAACATCCTTTACTCTGCATGAAGCAGTTCTGCGAGGTCTTGGATGCCCCCTTGTTGCCATGGTGACCTCGACGAGGCTTATGAATGTAGAATTCCTCAACCTGCCATTGGCGCCCATTCAAATATTGTCCACAAACGTGCCTCAAGGGTCCTCTTAAATACTAACCTGACTGTTTTCTCATTGTTTTGAAATATCCAATACAACTGGTCTCTGTGGTTTTCAACACTGTATATCTTTATTGGAATGGACTTTAATATTATGCTACTGAAACCGATCAAAAACAGTGGTGAATCCAAGTTTTGCCTTTAAAGTCTGTGAAATTTAAATACGAATTTACAGTAATTATACCTCATAAACAATCTTTTGAAATACACTCGAGGTTAAGCTAGCCTCTATCTTTTTGGTATGTTTTTTTAGTTTTTTGACCAAACTGAAACGGGCCACCTTTAAAACTGTTAAAAAAAAAACAATTTAATGTAAAACAACAAATATATTAGTTTGCACTAGGCTTGAATTGTATTACAAATGGCAAAATATGTTCCATTAGGCATTTATATATATGTGTGTGTGCGTGTGTGCGTGCGCGTGTGCGCGTGTGTGTGTGCGTGCGTATATATGTTATATTAAGAACAATCATGATTAGACTCAACCTTTCACAGATTATACTGTTGTACTTGTGCATTTTCCATCAAACACACACATACATACACATATACAAAATTGCTGCACTAATGTGTATCTTGGGATTAGGCTCCTATGAACCATAATGATTTTTAAAACTCATCGTGTTTTTCACCTTCATTTTCAATCAAGTATATCGTGGCAAGAGGTGAATATTATCTAGTTGAATGAATTATTATTGGCCAACGTTATTTGTATTGCTTACAGCCTTTGGTGAGACCATGGGCTAGTTCCATCTTCTGAAAAGGTTACGCAATCTTTATATTCTCTAGTGCTGATTCTGTAAATGAATATAATATGTCAGGATGGAAAAATTGTCTAAAAGTGATCAGATCATGTCGCACATTCTGAGAAATCCAAAGGTTTTGTGATGCCTTATCTGGTCTTATTTTGTCTCCAGTGCCATAAAAATAGCAGTGTTTCTGTTCACGATTATCCAATTATCAAAATCTTTACAACGGTACAGCCCCACTGGCGCATCGATTGTAGTTTGTTCTTAGAAGGACCTTATCTTATTGAGGCCGGGGTGTTTAATTGGGGAAACATTGTGGAGTTAATTCTGAGGCTTTCCTGTCAGCCAGTTGGAAGGTGTGGCTGTGGCCTGATAATAGGCAGTAAATTCATGCAGGGGGAGGCTGGGAGAGAGAGGAATAGCTGCTGCCTTATTGGCCTTGGCTGAGTGTTGCTAAGGGCCCCCCTCCCTCTCCTTTAGTGCCTGCTGTCTGCTTTCCAGGAATCTTGGCAGGAGGAGCGTCCTGCTGATAGAATGGTAAAGCATTAAAGTCTGAGGCCTGCTGCCCCGCTCCCAGGGAGCTTACCAGGCAACCAATCATACTCTCAGAACTGGGTTGAAGGGACAAAACCGACAGAATGACCTGAAAACAAAACCAGAAATGAATTAGTCTAACATTTATGGAACAAACTGTTTTAGAGAAAGCCAGGACTGCTTTATTTGAATACTGTTTAACCTGCTTAATAAGCTGCTTGTAGGACCAAAGCTTGTTTAAATGGCTGGTATTTTGTCCAAATGGCTCCTGTTGTTTATAGTTTAAAATAAAAAAAAGGCGGAATCAAAACTGTTGGTGTCCTGAGAAGGCAGCAGTCAGTTGAGGACGCAAAACTTTCCTGGAAACAGCCTTCGGAGGTAGAGGGCAAAATCAGGATAATTTTAGGCCTCCACAGGGGGGTTAACACTCAGACACACACATACACGTACGTACACACACCCTAGGCTGCTTTTACTTTGCCTCACCATAAATAAGGTGGTTCAAACCGAAACCCAAACTTTGGATATTTTCTTAGATACTCAAACACTTTTGCTGATCATTTAACCCTGTGTTTTTACATTCTTGGGCAAGCGTTACTAACTGCGAGCTAAAATCAGTTTACTGAACTAAAATGTATCCCAGGTGTTTCCAGATTCTTAAATAAACGACACATCTCTCAATACCTTATTAGCTTGCAGTTTTACTGACCCATGACTTCCCACTTCCACTTAACCAGTGCTTTGTTTGAGTTACATGTCAACATGCCCTGCCCTTCTCATCACCGGAGCTTTGTTCTTCCCAACTTCCAGTATCTATCTGGATTTCTGTTATCCACTCGGATAATTCGAGTCAATTGTTCATCCGTTCTATAAATAATTGTCTTCTGCATATACAGCATTATCCTATCCCGTAGACTAACTCCAGATGGATAATGTTTGTTTAACCCGTGTGCATGTGTGCGTGTGCGTGAGCGTTTGTGTGTAAGACTGAAGGTATGGTTGAGGCGCCAGCATTTCTCATAAAGAGGTGATTCTTAGAAAAGTCTTCGGTTTTGCCCACAGCTGAGAATGTTCTTTTTCCCCATAACTCCTTATTTGGTTACAATGACTCCCTTGCTCACTCTGTTTACTTTCACTCTCCAGTGACGACCTGTTTCTTCAACTCTCGGCATCCTAACAGTTCACCTAAGCGGTGTTAAGTTCATTTGTTTCTGGTTGGGTTTGTTGTAACAGTCCTCTTCCTCACCATTTGCCTTCACTTGGACTTTCTGTGTTTCACCCCCATTTGGTTGCTGTGCTAACGGATGAATCTCTGGTTAGGGTGGACCCAGCCCTTCTTGGCATGCATTCGGGAACATGGTGTACTTTCTGAGTCCTCCTGTCTCTATAGTGGGTGGGCTGGGGTCGCCATGTGCCCGAATGGCACTCCTTCGACCTTGGCTGTTTTTTTGTGTTAAAGTCATTGGAGTGTCTCATTGTAAACGCTAGCTTTTGTATTTTTACACCATGTGTCATCAAATGAATTAATCTAGTGCCTCAGCGCGTCATCCAGTAGCTATCCCGTATTTGCCTCCCGTTCAACAGTAGGAGACTGTACCCAGTGAGACATCTTTAGAAAGGGAAGCCTCATAACCTAGCTCTGATGCAATGCACCTAATTTATTACCCATATTTTGACAGCAAGCGAGGGTTTCTGAGCAGCATGCCAGAACAGCTTTGTCATCGAGAGTGTTGTAGAGGCTGTCGGCAACGCTGGAACGTCTTCTCGCGTTACCAGCTGGATCAGTCCTGGCGCTGTTTCAGTTCTTTGATGTCAACCACTCTTCTTGGAACTCACATTACCACCTGGGAGCTTTGAGACACAGAGCCTCCTCCTTGGACTTAAAGGAGTAAGGAGACCCTTGCATTAATTCCTCCCCTCAGGTCTCCCACCCATTAGTAGCGCCAAATGTAATTATTTCCCCGATGTCAGATTCCCAGAGATGATAGCATGGATGGGTAATGTTGAAGGCATCATTTCCTCACTGAGCTGCTTGTCAATGTAATTTTAATAGGGAAGGATCAGTTCATGTGTTGCCCTCATCGTAGTCTCAACTGTCGGTGAACCAATGATTGTGTGCATGTCTTTGTGTGTACTTTCCCCCCCCATTTTTTATGGCCAAATTGTTCCAGCATGATTTATGTCCTTCTGCATTGGATCTTCTGATACTTTTGGAAATTATAATGACCATAGTACAGATGCACACCACTTCTTCCGTCATGAATGGTTTTGACCACCGGGTTTTCCTTTGCTACTCGTGGCATAAATGCTTGTCCGTGCAGCTGGAAAGCAGTTGCACCCCTCTTGGAACATTTCATGGACATTTTTATCTATTTTCTAGTTCTGTTGGTGTTTCACTTCCTATGTGTTTAGGGTGTTTTAAAAATGAGCAGTGTAAACATCATTGTTGCTTAAATAAGGCAAAAATATTATGTACAATGCTTTGCAATCGTGGCTAGTTGTTAGATTTTGGTTTCAACAAATCAGAGAAATCTTTACCTTAGGCTCTCCGAGTTCTTTAAGTGCAGTGTCACTCAGGAGTGCCCACTGTCCAGACATTTTACCATAAAGGCCTGACAAAAGGCTGCTGCAGAGATAGATGTCCTGCTAGGTTCTCCCATGTCTGTCGAGAAACTCTGAAGCACTGTTAGAGTGGGCATTGGGTTCTTGGTCACCTTCCTGACTGAGGCCCATATTGAATGCTTACAAAATCTGGAATGCTTACAAAGTGCTCCTGGGAACCTTCAGTGCAATAAATTACATATTTAATCAATATGAATTAAGTCAATAATAACCCAACATAATCTGGCGAACCTGATGGGTTCTGCATATGTTCCAAATGCACTGTAGATGCTAAAAAGGTATAGAGATGCTAAAACTAATATTTGGAAGGTTAGAATTGTCAAAATTTACAATTGTTCATAATAACAAGTTACATTTGCAATATATTACCTTTTGTGATTACTGAATGCAGCAGATTTGTGCATTTCGTGCAAATTGAAAATGCATTTATTTTCTTCAAATCCTGTCTCTGCTGCCAAGATGAAAAAAACAGCCTGTATTTTATGGCGAGTGGACTGTTGTACTCCAATCCAGTTTATGTTCTGGCATTATCCATATCCAGAGAGATGGGTGTGACGCATTAATCGATTAGGCTAATCTAGACCATGAAAGGAAAACACCTCGCTTTCATGGAAAAGTAGAGGAAAGGGATCATTTTGCAAGGTGAGTGAGAAACAGAAGACAGAAATGAGATGAAGCTGAAGTGTGTAGCTTACAACTGGAGGGCACAAAAATCATTTTAACCTGCCCCCTCTCCTCTATACTTCACCTCCTCTTAGCCTCTCAGCCATAGTGAGGATGGGCTGGTGTTTTAATGGGGTTTTGGTCCGACTATTATAGAGTTCTCTAGGAATACTGCTGAAGTGTTCCGGGTCTGCCCACCGCTTTTATGCAAACCTTTCTATTGAGAAAAAAGGATAAAAAATCTTTTCTGAGATCTATTTACCCTCTCTAGCACTCATCTTTCTTTTGGCCTGTCGCTTGCTCGTATTGTTCTCTCTATTACAAGTGGAGGTCATAGACAAACCCTTTTTGAAAACATGTAGGCCTGGACAACAAACACACCCCTATAAACACGCTTTCTCTCAGTCACTCAGACCTTGAAAAGCTAACAAAAACAGTGGCATTGCAACATTCACTGTCGATCGACTACAAATTAACTGATAGCCTTATTTATTTAAATGGCAGTGGACTTACATAACATCTAGACATACTTTCAACACACATTGCTGTTGTGACATCACAACAGATCAGGGATATGTTTTTATGAATTGGGAATTAAGCATGTGTCTTCCCCCATTGATCTTTCCATCATTTTCCCGTGTTTCCTTCTTCCCATGCATTTCCACCACCATTCCCACCTCTTCCAAAGACGATACGTTGAACATCCCAGAGACGACGCTTCAGGCAGTCCCGTCCGACAGGCATTTTTCCCGACTGGCATCCCAACTCGGTGCCGAGTGGGAATCGCTGCTCCTCGACCTGGGCCTATCAGCTGGGGAGTTGTACCGCTGCCGTGCCGACCACCCACTGAACATGCACGGGCAGGTGCTAGCAGGGCTGGTCCGATGGCGTCAGACGCAGGGGAGAAGAGCTACTGTCCGCAGGCTTATCCAGAGTTTACAGGCCAACGACATTCATCCCTCTACCCTGAATGAGGTGTTCCTGTAAAGAGAGGGGAGAACATCCACCTTCTCCACCAACCACCTCCAGAGCCCTTAAGAGGGTAGTCGGCTCGGCTAGATGCTTCTCCACCAACCACCTCCAGAGCCCTTAAGAGGGTAGTCGGCTCGGCTAGATGTTTCTCCACCACCGTGGACGTCAGAATGTGAACACATCTCTGAGGACTCAGCTGTCGCAAAAGCAAACATGTTATCTGATCAATCGCAATTTTATTTTCCTATGCTTTTATTTCAGTTTATCGGCGCCAAAGGCTGTGACTACCATCTGTTGGAAGCCTTGGCTTGTGTTTGGCCTGCTTGTGTTAATGATTGACTATGTTCTCGTTCATGTCTGTTAGATTGTCTGTCTATAGAAGGGATTTGCCTCGGGTTTGTTCCCCTCCACACATATCCCCATTTAACTTAAATTTGACAGTTAGAAGAGTTGGATATTTTGTATCTTGCCTCCATTAAACTCGCCCATCCCTTGTCTATGATTAGACTGTGTGCGTGTGCGTGTGTGTCAGTCAGGGTTTCCAAGAACCTTAGAGGGAAACAGGTTCTTACATAATCTACTTACCTAGTTAACCATAAATCATCAAGAGCCCATTGTTCCTGGAAGTCATGAACACATGGTCATGGCCAGCAACAATAGTTAAGCTGTATTCGTTGCACTTGTTATGCCGTGGAAATGCCTCAACAAATCAATGGCGGGTCTGTAAGCCTAACATGCACTTCTGGATCCATCCACATATTTAAGGTGGCAAAGCTGAAATTGTTCCTATGTTTATCGGGACTGGTACTATTCGTTTTTGAAAAATAAGACAATATTATTATACAGTATATCTCCCTTTTTAAGTTTGAACTGAAATGGGATTTCCCTTTTCGAAACAGCTGTACAGTATGTTTTGAAATGACTAAGAATTTAATAGGAACTTGCTTTTCTGATTTTGTGCACCTGTGAGTTCTGTCTGTGCCTTGGCCATCGTTGGTTGAATATCTAATAGTAGTTGGAGGATTTTTTTTTTCACAGGCACATGTACAAGTAAGCACAAAATCAATGCCTCAGTCAAACTCTTCAGACCCACATTTGACTGAAGTTACTACGTTCCTGAAAAGCTTTGAACTCACTTACCAGTGTTTTTTTTCTATCCCTAGAAACTCCAAAAATATTTGAAGAGAGCAGCCTTGCACAAGGTTTGGGGGTGTGGAGACTCATGTACACACAAGCACAACACTGTTGGGCTTTTTCCACGTCTGTTTTTGTAGATTGAACGATCTGGTCAATCAACATAGAGCCAGGGAAACCAGGCCAGCACAGGTAGGGTTGCTGTGACTACCTCCAGCCAGCAGTCCAATCTATCAACCTCTATTTACTCTGCTCTTTTTTCTTTTTTGAAGCACTGCTCATAAAGAGCAAGGCAAAAAGACCAAAGGGGTTAAAGTATTCACTTCTACTGCGTATCCGTTTATTCTAAAAGTAGAAGTAATTAATTATGTGATGTAGTTGTGCGGTTTTACATCGCAAAAGATCTCATACCATATAGCCTAATGACTACTTCCCCAGTTGTGTGAGTTACTACATTCAATCCTATCTCTTTTCCTCTCCTGCTGTTTTTCACAGTATCCCCCTGCTGGTCTAGTGTATGGACTGGTAGCTGTGGTGGTGAGATTAGAGACTCATCTCAACCACTTGACAGGAAATAAAAGTCAAGGCCTTTTATTAAATTATCTAGCCAACTCCTTTAGAAACAGAAAGGTAATCAAGAACCCATGGTATGGAGGAAAAGGAGCACGGACAAATGCTGTTTTATGAAATGAGGGCCATCTCCACTTGTGCATAATCAACCAAATGCATTATCAACTAAAAGTTTTAAAGAATTAAAAACTTTTCTGGGGCAGGTGTCTGGGTACTCATGATTAAAGTATTTCAAGGACGGAAGGACAGTTCTACCAACCCGCTAACACAATGGCATTTCCTCAGTCAAGTTTGTTAAAGCAGAGAGGATTTAAGATAATAGGGGATCAGAATACACCATGTACCTAAAGGCAAAGCGAGACCGCTAAATCTCACCAAAATCTGTCCAGAATAAGCCCAACGTGTTTCTATGGGCTTAAGCAGGCCTTGTTGCCTGCTGGGACAACGCTTACCATTGTATGGAGTGGAGACATTACCATCTCACCCTTATGGCTAATATCTCTCACATGATTTCAACTGGGTCATTCGGGGAGATAAGCCAGTGAATTATACCCAGGAAGCAGAAAATGGACTACTGCTACTTTAAACAAGAAACTGTGTCAATGGCAATGCCAAGTCTCAGCGAGGCCATATTAAGACAGGTATGGAGATGTGACATCTATCTATATCTATGGGGCATTCCAGGCCAGGAATCAGGGGCCAATTGTTTGTATGACATTCCCGGATGCACTTCGGAATGCAGCACTCTCTGACATCATCACCTAGCCAAACATGTATACTCTTGAATTATGGAACATTCCATTTGACTCTCCTACGTGTTTCAGTGCAAAGACAACAGGATGATGGATGTTGGATTTCTGGTCTCTTTGGGGGTGTTGGTAGATTTCTCTGTCAAACAAAGGAAATGTTTATTGCTATTGTCCCAACACGGCACATGCAGGTCACTACAACATTGTCTTTAGTGTCTTTGTAAAGTGTTGTGACCCCTATGTTAAATTTGTTATGTAAATACAATTTTGATTCAAGAGTTAGACTCCTTTTAAATGTCTTGTGTCCTAGGGGATAGTACAGGAGGGATGGAGGACTGTCCTATGTCCTCGGTCAACCTTTGTGAAGATATCTGGTTGAAAGGATAACTGAATTATATCAGTGTTTTTACATGATGGAAGATTAACTATCTACAAGATTTGTGAGTTACATGTGCTAATTGCTAATCTCAAGTTAGGAAATCGACCTTGCACTTTATTTATAATGATTTGGAGTTCATGTGAGGACAAGCTTTAACAGGTTTTAAAAGGCCTCTAGCTGAAAGACCTGCACAAACACAATCACATTCAGTAACGTAAGATTAGTTTTGTCACATACACAGACCACACTTTAATAGCTGAGTAGAGGATTGTTAGTACTCCCCACCCTGTAATTAGAAGACAAAGCACTATGGTGAATTGAGCACAGCATAGGAAACATGCCGCTTAAACCAAGAGAGTGCAAAAGTGGGTGTATTTTTGTAGGTGAATATAACTGGAGCAAGCTAAAAAAACAAGCAAGACTGCTAAACTTAGCCAGATTCTACAGCATTGCAAATAACTAGACCGGTGCTAAGTTTGAACCCTACTTTGTGCATTTCACGTGGATGTCAGCATTGATCTTCACGAAGCAACTGGTCACGGCAACATAACATGACAAATACAGTACCTCATGAAGACTGTGCGTGCTCTGACGTAAGCATAATGCATACACTATACACTCCGCTATGTGGATGTGTCTGCCTCTTTCTCTTCCTGGTAGGGTGTGTGGTTACCTGGTAGGGTGTGTGGTTACCTGGTAGGGCGTCTCTGTGCACAACCCATTCCTCCCTTACTGCAAACGTAGCTCTAGTCTGTTGGGTTTCATTGTTTTCCGTGAAAAAGTAACATTAGTATACTTTGTTTCCCATTACATTTTCGTCCAAAAATAAGTTGAAAGAATTATGATATCGTTATGAGCAATTTTACATACATTTTCACAATTATAAATGGCCTGTATCCCTAGTCAAGTTATCTACTGTCATGATTTGGAAGCGCCCTCTGGGATTGTTAGTTCCAGGGAAAATCCCTCAAGTGATCTCTGTCAAATCTTATAGGATTAGTTCTCGATTTTAAAAACAGGTTTTGTGGGTTAAAAAAGTGTCGGGGAACGGTGGTCCTCAAGCTTCAAAGGTAAATTCAGTGTTTCCCGGAACGGCACCGTTCTATTACCAGCCTCCTCGCCCCCACCCACAATGGGGACACGTGTTGTTGTGTGGTTGTGGGCCTAGCATTCGTTCCTGGGTCATATCTTCCTTCTCTGAAGTTCTCCTCCCCTGCCTACATTTTGTGCCCCTCCCTCAGTAGCACGGCTGTAGATCAGTCTGTGACTGTGGCTCACACTGGTATTCGTTCTGTACTAAATCATCATCTAAATCATAGTAGTCGTTCAGGATTTGTGACTGGAACTGTATTTTATAGACCCGTTGAACATTTTGCTCGTGATTTATGCACTTCCCCGCCCCTTCTCCACACAAAAAGCTAAGTCAAGGGTTCAATGATCCTGGCATTGTATGAAGTGCATATTTCAATATGCTTTATCAGCAGTCAAGCAAAAGCCGAACATACCATGTTACTCTTATACATATGTTATGAGAGTTTTTTTTTTTTTTTTTTTTTTTCCTTTTTTTAATAAT
>JACXGJ010016133.1:0-12669 GCA_016801105.1 Esox niger
TTTGTCTAGTGTACTAACAGCACACTATGCTTTTTGTCTAGTGTACTAACAGCACACTATGCTTTTTGTCTAGTGTACTAACAGCACACTATGCTTTTTGTCTAGTGTACTAACAGCACACTATGCTTTTTGTCTAGTGTACTAATAGCACACTATGCTTTTTGTCTAGTGTACTAACAGCACACTATTCTTTTTGTCTAGTGTACTAACAGCACATTATGCTTTTTGGCTAGGGCACTAATGAAAGTTAGGGTCAGTCGGAAGAATTTTGCCCACTGGAACAGGCAGGAACTGGTGTGTCTGTTAAAGAGGATGGACATTTTGCTCTTTTTCCCTTTTTTTGCAGCCTGGGAGTAATGTGTCCCATCAGCTATTGAAATTACAGTTTATTACAGTGCATTTCAGTTTTTTACAGTGAATTTCAGATTCTTACAGCGAATTTCAGTTTTTTACAGTGAATTTCAGTTTTTTTACAGTGAACTTCAGTTTCTTCCAGTGCATTTCAGTTTTTTACAGTGAATTTCAGTTTCTTACAGTGCATTTCAGTTTCTTACAGCGAATTTCAGTTTTTTACAGTGAATTTCAGTTTTTTACAGTGAACTTCAGTTTCTTACAGTGTATTTCATTTTTTTTACAGTGCATTTCAGTTTTTTACAGTGCATTTATGAGCTGAATGGACATGGTGAATAGGTGGAATGTTATGTAGCCGATATCCAATCCAGAGTTCAATTTAGCAGTCTGAATCATTTTGGATCTTATAAAACGAGATCAGTTAGATATAGAGAGGGTAGATATAGGAGGGAGACATCTTGTCCCTGAATCTGGGGTTCACAGCGGTGCAATGTGACAAATTCTCAGCATCATATTTTATATTTCATTTTCAAGTCTTTATTCCGCTATCCAGTTCAATATCTTGTGAGAGCATTCCCCTACAGATTCGATTATTGATAGCCATTCCCCTATCGATAACTAGATGACACAGAAAAAAATCTTACGCAAAGAAATAAAAACAATCTTCATCAACAATGTCAGTGCTGGTCAGAAAAATCCAGTCTAAGCTCCCTTTATCTCACTGTGTAATGATCAGGTACTGCCCATGGATTCTAGAGCACCTTGGAAACCCTTGGAATTAAAGGGACAGACATACAAGAAGCATCATGAAGCAGCAAAAAAGCCATTATGAAAGAACAACTGCTCCTGTGGTTGATGATCCACACTCCAATGCTTCCTGCTAAACATCCCTAAACAACCTCTCTCGCTCGCCAAAACTCCCAGTGAATAAGCGAACGGATAAAAGCTACATCGATGGCATTCTAACAACGCATCAGGCTCCCGGATAAATAAATAAGTGCGTGCGTCTCGAAGAGTAAGTGAGTCTGTGCATTCTTTCCCTCTACACTGAATGTATCTTAACAGAGCGCATAAAACCGCCTTGACAGTGACTAATTGTGCCTGCTGTTGAATAATGAATCAGGGAGTGGCGGAGAGGAGAGGGGAAGAGGGCCATCCTGCAGCTAAGGTAGGGAACGTCTGTTCCTCTGTTCCCAAGTTCCAACAGAACCCACTGGATCCTCGGCCTGCTTGTGTTTGCCTTCAGGTAAAAAATCTGCCAAGCACTCCTCCTCGCCCCCACGTTCCTCCCTCGTGTCTCCCACTCCATGCCTCTCACCCATCCCTACCCACTTCCTCTTCTTCCGTATTTTCATCCAGTTCTATTCAGCGTCTCTGCCTCACCCTCACTTTCTTTGTCACTCTCTTATGCTCTCTCTCGCTCCCTCTCTCCGTTTCTCTTTCACTCCCTGCTTTTCGATCTCTCCCTTCGTTTGTGTTATCTAAGAGGGACGGCTTCGGTTCACAATGCAGTGCGGTACATCTTTCCAGTGGTACCTAATAATAAATAAAAACAAGTCTATGTTGTTCGGGGAACATAGGAAGGCATTCTTCTGCATCCGCTCAGACCAAATCCCTTCCCTGAATCCCTGTGTGAACCCAGGATGTTACATAGGTCTTTTCCCCTCTGATGATTCTCTTTGAGGTTATACATACACTAAACTTGCTTTTGAGAAAACAAAACAGCAGCAATTAGAGCTTAAAGTTTAACGCCTTAAACCCTGTCAAAACCACTGCCTTAACTCTGTATAATCCGCTTATTTTATTCCACAGAAAAGAGCCTTATTGGTAAATACCCATATCAAGTTTGTGGGTTTTATTATAATATTGTATCAAAGTTATCGTCCGTTTGACTGAGAAAGTTGAAGGCTGAAGGGTTTGGTTTAAGGCACACACACACACACACACACACACACACACACATGGCACAAAAATCAGCTCATCAAAATGAATGTGTGCTGGTGATGGAAGAATGCTTTATCTCTAAAATGGCTTTTATTCCCTTCAATAAATAAGTGCTTGTTAAAAACTACTTCTTTCCCTTATCTTATAGTTTGTTGATAGGAGCTAGAAAAATTGTTTTGGTTATTTTTTAGGGACAAATATTGCAATGTAAAAGTGGTTTAACTGTATCGTGTCATACCACAAATACCAGTAATTTATTAAGCAACAACTTGTAATATGGTAGTTATACAATACTAATTAATCAATGAACTACTTTGTTACTCTGGGATGAGGTTACTGGATAATTGATTAATGATCCTGTTTTAGTGAAAGGATGTTATAGTAATGATATTGTCATTGTTGTAAAGGACTATTAGTAGTGATACTTTCACTGGTGTTAGGACATTTTCGTAGTGATACTGTCATTTGTGTTAGGACGTTTAAGTAGTGCTACAGCTATTGGTGCGAGAACGTTTTAGTAGATACTGTCCTTTGTGTTAGGATGTTTTAGTAGTGATACTGTCATTTGTGTTAGATTTAGTTGTGATACTGTCATTCATGTTAAGATGTTTTAGTTCTGATGCAGTCGTCATCGTAGGGACACAAGTTCTTGTATAGTTATCAGTGGAAGTATGCTATTAGTGATTACGTTTTCAACTATCAAAGTGTGGATGTCTACTGATATCTCTCAATTACCACAGAATACCTTTCTTAAGCTTCAAGAGATTACTGTATCCTCAGATATTTTAATGGTACACTTTTCTGTGCAATGAAGCTAACTGATACAAAGTGTTGTTTATCCAGTTGCAAATAACTATCCAAAATAGTGTCCTGTGTGTGTTCTTTCCTGCCTGCTTGCCTGCCTGCATTTGAGCTGGGCTAATGTGCATGATTTGTACTTTGTGTGTGTGTGTGTGTTTGTGTGTGTGTTTGTGTGTGTGTTATCACCGTCCAAATCTTTTTTAATTTTCCCCTGATGATTGCCTTCATCCCATCAGCATCTCTGATCTCCTCTCACCAGCTGTCTGGAACAGACCTAACACACACACACACACACACACACCCACCCACCCACCAACACACACACATACACACACACACACACACACACACACGAAGCAAGCTGCCTGATGCTGTTATGTGCTGTATTTAAATGAAACTGTTGATGGATCCCAGATAATGTCAGCTTTTGTTCTTGTGGGCCGGAACCAATACCCAGGGTCACAATCATACCGGATCACTTCTGCCACCATCAAAGGGATTGATATTATAAGGGGAATGTCGGTCATCTGGAACGTATGACAAGAACCTGGGGTTTGAGCTTAAAGCATTGGGCTGAACATGAATTCTGCCAGTTTTTTCACTTAACTATGAAAATGGACAATTCCAACTTGACTGTCATTGACCGTTACTGATGTTTATCCTTGGAGAGACACAGACAAAAGAAGTCAGAATGCCTTTCAGAGGATAGACAGAATCAATCTAAGACGATCCAAGAAATCTGTAGTAAATGTAGATGTTTTGGCTGAGGAGTTATTTAGATATTTGGGACATGCTTTAAGGCCGGGTGTTTTGTGAGAGCACTTTGTGACAACTTCTGATGTAAACAGGGCTTTATAAAATACATTTAATTTGAAATGTGATTTATGTAAGAGCCCATTCTGAGTCTGGGCGGGCCTCTCACAGTGTATGCTTAGGGACAGAAACCACCCAGCTGTGGACAGCTGTTTATCCTGTTAGTGGGCAAACGGTTCAAATCAAAACCAACCCTCACGTACTGAAAACCCATACAGATTCAATCACACGTCTCTCAAAATATTTTTTTTGCCACGATTTTGTTCGTTTTCAAAATGATCCCACTTTTACCAACAACTTTAACAGCAAAGAGGGAGTTATTGTTTTACCCATATGAGTCTGCCGTCACGCGGGTGTGATTGAATCGGTTCATGATGTGATGTATTGCCTGATTCCAACCCATTGTTATAATTGTTCTGTGTACTGCCAAATATTATGATATAAGCCATTACGGTAAATGCATTACCAGAATTTGCGGTCTTTTTGCAGAGGAGAGGTTCCCTAGCAAAAGGGGAACTGGGGAACGCGCTGGTCATTGCCATTATCTACTCAGACACACAGAGTCTTAGATACAACTGAATATCTCTGGAGCCATCAGCAGCAGGTGTCTTGTCCCATAGATAATCCCCATGACCAAACAGTAGGAGCTTCAAAGTCACAACTAATTTGAATCAGGAAAGTAAATTAATTCCTTAAAAATTACCAGTTGAAGCTGAAAACTAATATAAATGTTCTGTATTCAGTAGAATCTCTGGAACATGGAGAGGCTTTTGTTTTTGCTCTAGGACACCCACAGCCTGCTCTACAAAGGTAAGTACAGTAATAATATTAAAAACAATAATATTAATTATATATGAATACCTTTTTACCCATATAGGCAAAGCAGTGATTAACTGAAAACATAATTATTTTCCACATCGTCACGCTTGTGCATGGAGGTAGGACACAAGCGCAGAGGTTATCAAGGGGGAACGTAGCTTAAGATGTCTTACCGACAAACACACTAACAACCAACAGGAAACAATTGGGCTGGAGGAACTTAATCAGGGACACAACAAGGGGAAAACAAGACCCAGGTGGAAACAATAAGGACAAGGACATGGACAAGGACGCAGCGTATGAGAACAAATGACAAAAACCAAACAGAACATGCGCTATTCAAAAATGCTAAACCAAACAGAACAGAACCTCAGACACTCTATATGAAATGAAATGTTGTCAGTTTTTTCTTTTATGTACAAAAACAGCAAAGGCACTTTCATTGTCATATCAAATAATTTTCAGGAATGTTTCAGGAAAGCTACATGGTTACTACAACTTCAAATCAAAATACAAAATGTTGGACTGAATGTGTCAACATCTATCCCTTAATTAACTTAAAATAATTCTTGTCTAGCTGATGTTTCAGAAGCATCGGTGGATGTTCAGCCGGGCTCCGTTCATTCAGAGAACTGTGTTTTAAATGTGCATCAATCAGGCTTTAGGCCGAGGCAAACTATTGTTACCACAATCTTACTGGAGGTGAATTACACTGTCAGTACTTCAGATGAGATATGGAACTGTGTTGCCTCATTAACCGACCAATAAAAGGACTTTAACACAGATGATTATTCAGTCTAACTGAATGGTTGGACCTCTCTAGGTTTGGAAAATGCGTCTGCATTTGGTTGAAGAACACAATAGCAAAATGCGGGTTATTTCAACAGAGGGGATTCAACTTGAACTTAATGAGGTGCATAAAGTGACACCTCAAGGTTCAAATTTGTGTCCAATACTGTTCAGGCTAATGACATGGGAAATACCGAGAACCTTTTTAAAATATATCTTTTGCATTATGATAGAGTTACACAGTTTGGCTGTCCAACTACTGTGCATAACAGAAACAGACCAATCAGAGCTACAAACCACAAAGGCCATCCAATCACTGCCCAGGTTCTGTTTGTTTTTAAAGCACTTGGGTAGATTTGACACACATACGACAATGTGCTCAAGATGTTAACACTTTATGTTTAGCCTTATACAGAAACAAGAAACAAGAAACCAAAGTCTGAGCTGTTCTGGTTCCTAGTGTCATGACTACCGTGGCCAAAATAATTCACGGTAACAAGAGTATCTCAAGAAAATTTGTCAAATAAAAATGCTATCAAGAAAATTCATCTTCAACTTTGTTTCGTGTATTTTTTTTCTCTTTTTGGCAAATTAATTACACTGACAATACGAGTGTCTGGAGGTGGATAGTCTGTAACCACACCTCTAAAAATAAAAGCATACAAAAATTACAATTAGCTTAATGGATAGCGAAAAAGCAACCAGATAAACAAAAGATCCACAAGGCCTAACATCAAGAGAAGTTTTTGGTAAAACACCAAATAATGTCTCCTAATGAATAGGCTACAAAAAGGCATTAATTCAAATGCTAGTGCAGGTTCAGTGTGTAGGTCTAGACTCGTAGTTAAGGCACATGCATTGTATTGCCATGAATAGGCTATGGAAAAACCAAGAGCAGGTTTTGGAATACCACAACGTCCTATTTGCCAGAAAGCGTAAGCAGAGCCGGCCAAAAAAAGATAATGTCTATTACTGACTGACTGACTGACTGACTGAGTAGCCCTTGTTAAATAGTGTTGTGGTTAGCGAAGCGGACCTTTAAACTATAAGTTCCGTGATCGGATCTCCTCACAGACAAAGTGAGGTATGTATTATAAATTATTCCGTATAGACGAAAACTTTGCTGGCTAAAACCTTCAGTCTATAGGAAAATGGTCTTGTCTCTGTATTAATGCCTATGACGAAGACACATTTACATACTCAGAGAAACTTAAACATGAGTGCTAATCGTTCATCACCAGAGCTTTTTTTAAGTGAAGAAGTCCAACTGACGGTCACTTCAGGTCCGCTCCTCGACACATTGGAGAATAGACTGGCCAGAAATGCCAGATGGCCAGTGTGCCCAATATCTACAATGCCCACCTCCCTCACAGAAAGCCTTTCATCTACCACGAATAGAAGGTTGTGGGGTCATAGTTGATAAATAAAAACGCAGCTACAGCAGGAGCGAGAGGTTTTGCCTCCAATAACACACCGATAGTAATGTTTGTACGTTCATTACAGCCGTTGGTGCATCTCGTGAAGACCTCCTGAAACCCAGCAAGCCGCTTCCACTTCAGCTACTCACAGAACTTCTGAGATGCCTTCAATGTTCCCTGACATCCTCCTGTTTCAATGGCCCTCCATTATGATCAACAGCCTGTAGTGCTGCGCAGAATGGATTGCATGCATGAATAATTTGAGTTGCATTCAGCGCATCACAAAGCCTGATTATTTCCAGAAACAAGTTCTGTTTCAGTGCAGTTCGTGTAGCAGAGAGGAGGTTGACCAGGCGGATCCAGAAACCCCATTAGCCAGGTGGTAGGCCATGAATTAAAAATAACTGAACACAGTTTTCCAGTCAGGCTGTTGCCGCTAAACCCCGAACTCCCCCACCCCGAGCCCACCGCCAGCCTCCCTACCCCCCCCCCCCCCCCCCCCCCCCCCCCCCCCCCCCCCCCCCCCCCCCCCCCCCCCCACAACTCCCCCACTCCTCCTGCAGCATTCCGTGACAGAAGGCGGAGATTCCTCTCTTTTCTCATCGTGATGGAAAGAATATTCAGAGGTGAAATGAACCCGGCGTTCTACACTAGAACGACCTTATCCGGCAAAAATGAAAGGGTTGCCTGTCGTCTGACCCGGTATTTTCCGTTCCTCCACGCGGTACCAGCTCTCAGCAGAGTGTACAACCTCCACTGGCGCTGTTTTCCCCGTTTCACTGGCCTCCTTCCCTTCAGCTACAATGGTAGAAGTGTGAATTAGATGGCGAATGGGCAAATTTAACAGAAGACACCTCCGCAGAGCGGGGGGGGTGGGGGGCGTTATCGAGCTGTCACAAAGCTGAGGCGCCGCAAGACTTATGCCGCCGTAAAAGGTTGAAATAGCAACCGAATCTTTTCACACCGGCTGAATGCTGTATCTGTCACAAGATTTCGATTCCAATAAAACCGAAGATGTGTTCGTTTCACTCGGCAGTGTGAGTCATTTTTGATATATGTTACATACTTAGGTGACCTCATGTTGAACGAAGGTTGGTGTCAGTACTTGTGAAGTAATGTGTGGCTCAATGATTAACCTGTTAGGGCGTCGAAAGACAGAGAGAAAGATGGTGAGAGTGACTATAGGAGAGAGTGAAGTAATGAGAGAAAGAGGGTGAGAGAGAAGGGAGTGAAGTAATGAGAGAAAGAGGGTGAGAGAGAAGGCAGTGAATGAGAGAAAGAGGGTGAGAGAGAAGGGAGTGAATGAGAGAAAGAGGGTGAGAGAGGAGGAGGGAGTGAAGTAATGAGAGAAAGAGGGTGAGAGAGAAGGGAGTGAATGAGAGAAAGAGGGTGAGAGAGAAGGGAGTGAATGAGAGAAAGAGGGTGAGAGAGGAGGAGGGAGTGAAGTAATGAGAGAAAGAGGGTGAGAGAGAAGGGAGTGAATGAGAGAAAGAGGGTGAGAGAGGAGGGAGTGAAGTAATGAGCAAGACATAGGGTGAGAGTGAAGGAGGAAGAAAAAAATACTAAATAAACAACAAAAAATGACACACAACAAGAGAGAAATGTTTGATTGAAAGAGGGATACAGATACAAGTGAAATCACAGAGAGAGATGAGAAATGCAATTTTAAAGGGGGAAAATGCTGATATAACATACTTATGTAGATTCCCGGACAACAGCAACCCCCCCCCTTCTCCTTTCACTCCCTTATCCCTCCATCTTTCTCTCCATCTTCCCTTATATCCATTCATCCGCAGGTTGTCCACGCAGATGGGGTTTGTAATGCTCCATAGCGCATTCCGACATTGCAATCTGTCTCCGATCGCTCTTTGCTGCTGCTACAGACCAGGGCATCAACCTGTCCCCGTCTCTCCGTCCATGTTCAGCCACATATATGGGGCTTCGACTGGGCCTGTGTCAGAGGAATTTAAATCACCAGCGAAGGGATTTCTCTGAGAATGACAGCGTGTCAACAAACGGACGTGTTCCTTAGACGAGGAGAGGGAAATCCTGCCACAGTTCTTTGCTGGCGGGATAAAATAATAAAAAGTGGGCATTTAAAGAAAGGGTATTAAATAAATATAAATATACACCATCACAAACATGTTTATCTTTAAACCCTGCGCCGCGGGAGGACAGGGCTTTACTCCATGTGACGCTAGTTCAAAGCAGCATTGTCCCTTTTGCCTTGTAACAAACTTATCGCCATGGTTTCCGTGCCATTGTCTGTCATTGGCCTAAATACCAACGAGTGAAGACGCGTGACTTTTCTCACTTTTGGTCGTTCCGGTGAGTTGATTCCATTTTTCCAGGTTAGCCTCAGGAGTGTTTGTACTGTCTTCCCACATGGTATCTGTATCAAGTCAAGACAGTACAAACTGATTCGGGCATCATGTTATCATTTCTCAGGCCGACAAATGAACATTCTCTTTATCACTCGCAACAGTTCCAGAATTCCAGTACTCTGAAAATGTTTACAGCAAAGCTTTAAGGAAGATTCCGATCTCCAGATTACCCCCTGGTACAGATCACCTTGATAAACGGGATTAACCAAGAAACTCTAGGAAAGTTACCGGACTTGTGCAACTTTATCACTCACCATCACTGTAACACGATCACACAGCGACTGGATATTTCTTTATGTACTCGGTTATTACCGCTATTGGTTCGCCGCACTTCACTGCAATTCCCTGTATCTTCCAGGCGGTCCCAGTGACACAAACCCTCCCACCTTGTAAACTTTCAACAACAGCAGTGTGTTAAGTGACACCCTCCCAAACCACCTCGTCCCTAAGTCAAGAGCTGCTGACACCACCCCAACGAGCACGAAAAAAAAACGGAACAACTCCCATCATTGAATATTTCATCCAGTCCCACACACTCAAGGTGATAAGCTAGGTACATCTGCAAGAGAACGTGTAAAATGTGTTTGGCCCAGGTCTGCAAACACCACTGTCTGAGCCAGCCAAGAGCCGCCCTAATGAAAGATGCATGGCGATCCACTGGAGATACATAAAGAATTTAGAGAGATAAAGGATATATGACAAATAAATCAGGATGCAAATCTCACCGGGAGCCACTGGGACTTCTCCAGTGAAAACTGCCTGCATTATTGAACGGGACGAAGAAACATTTCATCAATGAGTAGACGAGTGGAAAAAGCTCCTCGCCTTTCTTTTTTCCGGTTTTCTTTCCTCGTGTGTGTTTTTCCAATGAGGGTACAGGAGCAGAGAGCTGAACACAGGTCTTTAGTTGTATACAGAGCCAAGCCGAGAAAAGACTTGTCAGTGAAAACAAGCTAAAATTCGTTTTTATTTTTTATTTTTAGACTTTTTTAAAGGGAAAAAAAGAAAACAACCAAGTTTATTGGAAGTAACACTGAGAACCAGAGCAGACAGATACAGTATGAGCTGGCTCAAATCCGGAGGCAGCAAGATTATCAATCTGTACTTGTGCCCTTTAACAAGGCACTTGAGCGTCTGCTACATTATTTAAACAGTTAAATGTAAAAGAGTCGAAACAAAAAGGCTGAAAGGAATAACACAAGTTTGATGAACATTTCACTTTTTTCCCAGAAGCCATCAGGATATGCATTCAAACGTTTTGCTTGTCAGGCAGCAGAGAGAGACGACTCCATTTCTTCACCAATTCCTGTCTCCCTTCACACTGCCACGGCACACTGGGCTTATTGGGCCAAGCGTCTCTCTTTGCCAACCGCTCTCCCGCTTTTTATTTTCCAACGTCTCTGTCTGTCCGTCTCTCTCCCTCTCTTCCCTGATGTGGTGAATGGCTCCTTGTATAATGGCCCCCATATCTGAGGGTTGAGCCAGTCATTGGACATTAGAGCAAAACATCTATTCTAATGGGACTCCTTACCATGGCGATTCCGGGTTGCTGAGCGTGACTGTCTTGGCAACGCCTGCATTGGAGTTCTGGCTCCCTGTAGATCACACACACACACAGACACACACAGACACACACACACAGACACACACAGACAGACACTGGAAACCTGGAGACCTTAGAATCATTAGACACAGTCATTTGTGGGAGGTGAGTGAGGAGAGGATGGTGGAGGGGTACTAGCATTGGTTAAGTAACATGCAAATGAGGGTGGAGGGAGGTGAAAGGAAAGGAGGGGAGGGTAGAGGGGAGAAAGGAGGAGAGGGTGGAGAAAGGGGATGAGGGTGTTGTGGAAAAGGAGGAAGGGGAGCCAGGAGGAAGAGGGTGGAGTGCGCAGGAGTGGGGAGGGAGGAGGAGGTTTGGAGGGACAATGAGGTGGGGGTTATTACATGTGTTTACACCTCGTCTTGTCAGACCTGCTCCAATCTGATGCGGTGACATCATCTGATGTGACGTCAGCTGACCTCGTCCGGGCCTTATATTGCCCATGCGGTGACATCATCTGATGAGACGTCAGCTGACCACGTCCGGGCCTTATATTGCCCATGCAGTGACATCATCTGATGAGACGTCAGCTGACCACGTCTATGGCCTCCAAACTGAAATAGGCAAATCGCTATTTTAACTCCCAGCGTCAATAATTTCGACGTTCAGCGTGTCTTCTGAAATCAGTGCAGTTAAAGACAGACTGACGTGGGAATCCAGTTCAGTTTGGTCCCTCGAAAAACGCCAGACCTCTGTGTACTTTCACCGTAGCAACGGTACCCGGAATGACATCATGTGACACCACCTGTCACGACCAAGAGAGGCAAGCCCTTCAACATGAGCGGGAGGTGTTGTGACATCTGCATGGATGAGTGTTAAACATACGGGCTGGACCGCGCCGTCTGGTTGGCCCGAAGCTAAGGATCTGGCATCCGCCCAGGTTAGCCTTGTACATTTGTGTAGCCGGCCAACAGGTAATTTGTCAGTCTTCTGTTTTAAGTGCTTGTATTCATTGCATTCTTTCCCCTCTTTAGTTGATACTGAGCTGTTCAGTATTTCCACCGGGCCTTCACCACAACTTCTGACTTCATACTCTGTACTGTGCAGTGCGTGTGTGTGTGTGTGTGTGTGTGTGTGTGTGAACGCTTGCGAGCATGCCTCCATGTCCATCCGTGCGTGTAATATCATCATAAAGGGGACAGAGACAAGGGCCATGGGGGGGCACCTTGAAATGGAGATGAGTGGAACTTCCTCCTACTGTCCGTCTCACAAAGCGGGGCATCGGGGGGGTGAGGGGGCCAGCGGCCGGGGAGCGGCGGGGGGGCAGGATGGAGGAGAGACAGGGCATTGACAGGGTTAGGGTAGGCCCTGGGTGGGGGGGCCTTTGTGGGCATTGTTGGCGGTGGTGCCCCCCTCTGGGGACAGTGGACACACGCCTAGTCCACTAGACAACAGCTTTGTCTGGCTTGGAGGGCGGCCACGAGGGCAGGCTGGTAGGTTGTCCTGACAACTGGGGCGATGAGACACGGTCCCAGGCGGTCACCGCCGAGGAAAAGGGAGAGCTCGTCCCGGGCACCGCGGCAACGCCACCGAGAAAATCAGTGTTTTTTCACCAGTAGAATTTACTGTCTGATCTCCCCGTTGATGAGCCGGTCATCTTAAAGGAACACCGCGTGAAGCTGAGAGGCCCGCCCAGTTGACTACATTAAAATGGTTGACGCTATCAAAGGCTGACTTCAGATCCCTGAGGGCCACTTCTGAATGTGACATGCTACCAGTGACTGAATGTGTGTGTGTGTGTGTGTGT
>JACXGJ010016134.1:0-12661 GCA_016801105.1 Esox niger
GAACCTATTTATGTTGAGTGTTTTACCACAGTGGTGTGGTTTATTTTGGTTAGCAGCCGTAGGCTACACAACCCGGTCATTGTCTGGTTTGAGTTGTAAGTTTGTTTCTTTTGTTCATGCTTCAATTAAAACATGGATAACTACCTACATACCGTCTCTGCGCCCGTGTCCTTCCATCAATTCTACCAGATTCTTGACATCAGTTGAACATCCACATAAAATTAGCTTTCTTGCACATTCAGAATAAATATTCTGCCCTCTCCTATTTGCACTTCTGGTTAGATGCTAATTACATTTCGTTTACTGTACTGTTCAATGACAAAGTTCTAATCAAAATGTTTTTCCCATCGAAGTAGTCACCATTTGCAGAGTAGTCACCATATACAGCCAAAGACACTCATGGCATTGTTTCACCAGAGGGTTTTGCATAGTGCAGCAAGATACTGTGGTATCGATTTTGGTACAGGGTGCCACCACCATCACGCTTACTGTGCCACGTATGACAATTGATGGCAATCACTGAAGGACCATCCTTATGCCTACTCAACAGCATACAAAAACCCTGCAAAAACTATGCATGAAGAACTGAAGATTTCACATTTCATAATTGGTCCCTAAGACATTCCATTCTTCAGTAGTCCACTGGAGGTGCTTCACGGCTCAGGCAAGCCTCTTTCTTGTTTTTCCATTATGGCTTTCTTACTGCCACTCAACTTGTCAAAGCTGCTGCACAGTCTTCACAGTTGAAACTGAAACTTACTTACTTCAACAAGTGTTAAGCTTTGCTTGAAGTAGTTGTCCTGTGAGAAACCTATCACGCAACTCTCAAACTTGTCTTCTAATTCTGTTGTCGGTCTGTGCCTTTTGATGGTGTAGGAAAGTGTAATCACCGACACCTTGACTTTCTTTGCAATTTCTCAGAAGGAAGGATCCTATCAAAGGTCTTAATGGTCTGTATTCCTTTGTAATTGCCTTTTTTTCACCATTATGATAGCAATAGACTTCTTCCTGTAGTAAAATTCTTTCCAAATAATTCTGTAATTAAAGTCTGGTCAATACTACATTTATACAGAAACGGGTAATTAAGCAATCAACAAAAGATGGGACACCTGTAGAAATTGGTAGCATCAACTTTCAAGGCATAATTCAGTTCCATTGCTACAGAATAGCTATATGTTTTTAACCCATTGGTTGTTGGTTTTTGCCCTTTTTTTTTAATAACTCTGAAATGTATATTATTATTTTTTCCTCTGACAGTTTACCGCACACCTTTGTACCATTCCAGGTTATTCACAAGAATTGAACTGCATACAATTCAATAAAAATTGAAAAATTGAATACATCTATGTTGCTCTCAACAGCAAAACACATCAATCTCCCAAGTGGTATCACAATGTGATATAATACAGAACCAAATTGAATAGCAAAAATAAAGTATGCATTTGATCATAACTGAGCATTCTCCGTAGAAGCTTAGTAAACATTTTATCTCAATCAGATTCACGGGGAAATGCATTTAATTATTGCATTATACAGAGTTGTTTGGAAGTGAACACTGTTTTGAATGAGAAGCAAATTTTGAAAAAAACACCAAGTTTAGGCTAATCTCGATGGACTGACCTGGATTCAAAATCAGTCATTGAAGATAAAGCCAAATGTGTTAAATGCACAATTAATGCTGCAGCTTGGTGTTTCCCTATATGAACACTCTCTCTATTAACTTGCGTTGGATTAGAGCGTCTGTTGTACGTAAATTTACATATGTGGTGATTGATCATAGAGATAATTGTTATAGATATTCAGAATGCTAACTCTGACATTTAATGATCCGTTTTCCCCTATAGTCAAAAGAAGTGTATGGGGAGACTACTAGAATACAATGCAGATGTGAACATCTGTAACAACGAGGGACTTACAGCTGTGAGTATCACTTTGAAGTAATGTGTATAGGTAGACAGGAATTATTATTATTATTAACTGAGCAGAAATGTGTATAACAAATGAAAATTTATTTTGAGGGCCACCCTTGGCCTTAAAGTAGCTTATTTATACATACATACATACATACATACGTTTGAAAAATTGTTTTCCCCCTTCCTGAGCTCTTATTTGTTTGCATGTTTGTCACACAAACAAATTTAAATATTAGTCAAAGATAACACAAGTAAACACAAAATGCAGTTTTGAAATGAAGGTGGTTATTCATAAGGGAAAACAAAATCCAAACCTACATGGCCCTGTGTGAAAAAGTGACCCCCTGTTAAAACACCACTCAACTGTGGTTTTATCACAGTTCAATTCCTCTAGCCACACCTGTTCTCAATCAAGGAATTACTTAAATAGGTCCTGCCTGAGTTTGAATGTGATTGGTTAATTCTGAACACAGCCACACCCCCAGATATAAGAGGGTGTGCAATCAGGTTATGGTAAGGTTTTTATTTTTCATTTTCCCCCAAAGATTTCAGTTTGATTTTCAATTGAATTGTTCGCATTACAGGTCACATTAAAAGTGGAAAAAGTTCTGACATGATTTATCTTTGTCCCAATCTTTTACATCACAAAAACCTGGTATTCTAACCAGGGTGTGTAGACCTTTTATCCATAGACATATCCTTATAAAGACCTTTATATATGTAGATAGATCTATCTATCCTTTATGCACCTTTAGAGAACAACAGTATAGTAGCAAGGACAGATTTTGACTGATTCTGAGTCTGACAATGGAACAATGAATGACCCCTCCAAAATAATGTTTAATTTTCTGCTTATTTCTCAAAATAAAAACTATGTGTAAACTGAATGAATTTCTAATGTTTTATGACGAAATACTAACCAGGTGTGTTACAATTTGTTTCCAACTGGACTGCTATTTTTCAAACAATGTTCTAACTTAGAACACAGAAGTCAGATTTCAGTTTTGCAAATCCTTTTCATAACCTGTTCCTCCTCTAATTGTTTGTTCTTAATCCCCATTTTATTTAGATCCACTGGTTGGCTGTTAATGGACGGACTGAGCTCCTTCATGATCTGGTGCAGCATGTGACTAATGTGGATGTAGAGGATGCTATGGGACAGACTGCTCTTCATGTAGCCTGTCAAAATGGACACAAGACTGTGAGTATAACCTGTCACTCTCTACTGTAATATATTGTGGTAATCATGGATGTGTTTGTAAGGAACATGTTATGCTTTCATACCTCAGTGGTTGTAAAGTCTGATTTCTTGCCTTTGCAGGTGTTGTTGTATATGCATTTAATCAAAATAATTAGTTCCATCATGAATACCAGAGACACATTGTTTTTCATACCTCAGTGAGTTGTAAATTGTCTGTTACTTTTGTATCTTTGTCAGTGTTGTTGTATGTGCAGATCATCATAATGAATGAATACCTGAGAGACCATGTACTTATGATGGCTTTGTCTTTCTTTCCTGATCCTAATTTGCCTGTTGGCAAATTAGACAGTGCAGTGCCTGCTGGATAGTGGAGCTGACATCAACAGACCTAATGTCTCTGGAGCCACACCCCTGTACTTTGCCTGCAGGTGACTACAGATACTAGTACAATAATGTTGATGCAATTCAATCGTTTCTCTGGTTCCTTCTGTACATGTAATTGTAAAGATTGGGGATTCATTTTATTTCTGTGTCTTCCCTGACCTCGATAGGTAGCTATTATATTGTTTGCCAGCTATACAGTTACTTCTTCTGTGAAGTTTTCACTGCGCTATAGGCAAACAAACCACAATTTTGCATGACAGCACCGCCTAGTGCAAAACGTTTTTAATGGTTATGTACAAAGGCACACAACTATAAATGCTGTGCATGTCTCCGTGCACCCGCACATTATATTTTGAACGCAGACCACAGAAGTATAAATCTGGCTTTTGTCATAGTGCCTAAAGTGTTAAGTTCCAGTTAGGTGTTTTGCTATTTGAAGGTTAGTGTTACACATTTATAGGAAGAAACAACAGAACAGTCTGTAGTTGCTACATTTTGGAACTATGAATTACTGTAGTATGTCCACTTATTCTTAAAGAGCACAACCTGAAAATGCCTCATGAGTTTACTCTGACTGTTCACCCAATCAGAATTAAAAAATCAGCTTGTTTAACTCCAATGTTTGTGAACACAATAAATACAACATTTACCATCTACAACCTCAACACGTGGTTCAAACTATTATTAAAAGCTTTATGAATTTTAGAGTGGTTATATTTTTCCCACCCCATTCATCAGGTTTTTGCAGAAATGTGGGTGGGGAGTATGCCTTGTTGTTTCAGCTGCTGATTCTGTCTTTAATGTCATATGAAGACATTCATTATTAACGCCCTATTTGTATTCCACAGTCACGGTCAAAGAGACACAGCACAGATCCTTCTCTCTCGAGGTGCCAAGTATTTACCTGACAAGAATGGAATCACTCCTTTAGATCTGTGTGTACAGGTGAGCCTAACCACAATACATGGTTAGTCTAACAAACAAGCAAAAAAACTATTGTGATTCTGCCTTTCTGATCTGTGTGTGTTTGTGATTCAGGGTGGGTACGGGGAGACGTGCGAGATTCTCATTCAGCACCATGGCAGACTATTCCAGACACTCATCCAGATGACTCAGAATGATGACATCAAAGAGAACATGGTACATAATTTACTGTTCACTGTTTTCTGTTTTACTCTGTAATTAAAGCAATTTCCTCCAGAAAGTCTGCTTGTAGGCCTGTTTTTACTGTGTGCACTTAACAATGTGTGTGCATTATACATGTGTGTATGTCAGCTCAGGCAGGTTTTAGAGCATGTGTCTCAGCAGAGTGACAGTCACTACCAGAGGATCCTGACCAGTCTAGCAGAGGTTGCCACCACAAATGGACACAAACTCCTCAGGTGAGCCCTGTAAGAGTTAGAGACAGAATTTTGCAATTGCAATGTAATAAGAAATGGCACTATCTAAAAAAGGGGTAGCCAACCCTGTCCTACCATATTGGTGTCAAACCTGATCAGCTATGTTACAACAGGGTTGGGGCCCCACAGTCTAACAAGTATTTGGTTAGGATAAGGTTTGTCTTACCGCGAGTCCTGTCCTTTTTATAGTCTTTCCAGTTCTCTTGTAGGTATGGTTAGGTTAATGTCAAGTAACTATGGTTAGGATTCACACTATTCCTCTTCTCTCTTTTCTTTTTGGAATGACTATTGTTCAGTTACAGTCACTCTGTGGTCTCTGTGGTAGCTATGGTTAGATTTCTGTCTCTTCAGCCTTTCTAACTTTTCAGTCTCCAATACTTTTGCAAGGCTCTGTGTGAGCCACGGTATGGTCCTGCCCATTCCGTACTTGCCATGGTAGGCTAGCGCATAGTTTTCAATGACCAGCCATAAAACGTATTTTCAGAGACAGTATTGTGAATCGTATTGTTCTATAGAATAGCAATTACTTGAATTCATGTTGAAATATTGCATTTTTTGTAAGATTTGATCTGTAAACCATTGTTCTGAAGTTTTTTTATTTGGCCTAGTGTACAGCATGTATTAGAAACAGCATAGTACAAAACCTATAGTTAACCTATGTAAATGACTAGTTACAGTCCAATGGTCGTGTCCTCTTTCTTTAACTTATTTTTTATTGCACATACTAAAATACTGTGATGCATGCAGTTACGTCCAAAATTGTAAATATAACAGGATATCATTGTATCACCCAGCCTATAATTAGGTTACTGTCTCTCCAGTCTCACTATGTTAGTCTCTACAGTCTCTTTATGTTAGTCTCTACAGTCTCTCTATGAGTCTCTTCTCTTCAGTCTGTCTAGCAGTTACGAGGCTCAGATGAAGAGTCTGCTGAGAATCATCCGGATATTTTGCCATGTGTTCCGCCTTGGCCCTTCTTCTCCCAACAATGGCAATGACATGGGGTACAATGGGAACAAAACACAACGCAGCCAAGTTTTTAAGGTCAGTACAGGGGCAGTGAAACCATGGATAGAAGGCTGGGAGAGTAAGGGAGCTGTTTTTTGGTCCATAGTGACATGCAAGGGGTTAGTACTAGAAGTATTAGCTATTTTGTGAACATGTTAACGAAAGGCATGTTCATCTCTGTAAAAATGTTTTTACTATATTAATTACGTCCAGGTGGTTTGTGAACGTTGTTCCTCACTGAACTGTTTTCAAGCTTTTGTGAATCTGTATGGGCCCTTATATTTGTAACACACAATAATGGTTATTGCTTACAGCTGAAAGACTTTTGCCTAATTAAGATGGCTGCAGTGTGTTTTTACATAATTGACAGGTTTTGTTCATAACATTCAGTTCGTTTTATATATATTTTTTTTTTCCAGCAATTTTACTGTGCTGTCATTAACATACTGTGGATACTTTTGTTCATCCATCTTTTACAGTTTAAGTTATTTTTTTTAAATGGACAAATCTTTCTTCACGGCTTAATTTGATTAAATTAAACATTTACAATTAACTAAAGAATTAAATGCAAATAAAACGCAATTATTTGTTTTTATTGTTTGATAGCACTGGGTCCGGTTTCCCGACAACGGGGGCCTTACGACGGTTTAACGATGCACATAGCCGTGAGATGGACTTTATGACGGAGTGTTTCACAAACCACCAAATATGTCACTCTTTATAAAGTCCATCGTAGGTGCCATGTTATGGCCGTTTGGAATGGAATTGGGCCCTCTTTGGAGATTGCTCGCGATGGTTTCTACTGCCACTTAGGCACCAACTGGAAAATGTAAAACTCAAAGAAGTAGTGACATTTATGGTGGACGAAACCAATCGGGGGGACTTCAACCCATCAAAATTATTTCTTTGGAAATCGATCACGTGATATCAAAGTATCAGTTCCTAGGGTAGCTATATAGAATACCTGTCGCTTACGTCACATAGAAATCGACACATGATTCCCGCAGCCATACCCGTAGAGGACATTGACAACAATGAGGATGAAGACAGTGGAGTGCTATCCATCGAAGGCACTACCAGTAAGATGCAGGGTTTCAGACTTGTGATCAGTTAATTTTGAAAAAAGCATCTTTATACTGGGTTTACATACGTATTTCTTTATCCTCAGTTGACCAATTGCATTCAATTACATTTACATTCACTCACGCACTTATATAATTTGTTTAAATACTGTTTTGATTATTGTCATTTGTTCAATTGCTTTAATATTAACTGTTTGTGATCACTCCTCGCATGTTGAGGTTGGTGCTATTTCACAAAACAGTAGTGTCTGTTACGATTCACTAATGAGTGGGCCGGAACACTCGTTAATTAATGAGTGATGTTACATGCCACTTAAATAACAGTGCTTTTGGGAAACGCACCGATATGATAACGAGGCACTTACATGCATCTTACGATCATTTTAGTGCTTTGGGAAACCGGGCCCTAGTTAGTTTTGACATTGAAATCAGACAAAGCTGCAGTACATAATTGGACCCAGGAGAGGGCATTGATACATTGCTTAACCAGTTCCTGCAAGTGACTTGTCCTGGTGCATGACTTTTTGTATGTGTTTATGTGTTTGTGTGTGTGTGTGTGTGTGTGTTTGTTTTTGTCAGCACCTACCCCTCTTTTCTTTTCTTGTCCTATTCTTTTTCCTTTTTCTTGTCCCCTTTTCCTCTCCCTCTCTTTCTCTATATGCATGTCTCTCTTTTTTGCTTGCGGCCTCAATCCCTACATTTCTCTCCTCTCTCTCTCCTCTTTCTCCTTCACTCACTCAGTCTCTTTCCCTGCCTCCCCGTCTCCTCTCTCTCTCTTATTTCCTCCAGCCCTTGGAGTTGCTGTGGCACTCTCTAGACGAGTGGCTGGTGTTGATCTCCACAGAGCTGGAGAAGAGCCATCAAGATCCCTCCAACTCTTCCTCTTCAGGGAGCGAGATCGCCTCCTTCCTCTTCAGACAACGAGGCGAGGTCGACCCCGTCTCCCCATCCATCCCTGCTGTCTCCACGGTGGTGCCCTCGCGGCCCTTACCCATGCCTCTCCCACCTTCTCTGAACCCGAAGGTTCACAAAGGTACCTCAGAGGTTGTCTTGGAAACACCAGAGGTATACGCAGATGGAGAGGATGTAATCTCTATGACGGCCAACCGGCTCAGTGCAGTGATCCAGGCATTCTACATGTGCTGCTCATGTCAGATGCCGCAGGGGTAAGAATAACCCCTGACGTCTCACCTATACATGCTGCATTATAGACTTAACCTGAGGATGTGCACCTCCAGTTCTTGCGAGTGTCTACTGGTTTCTATTTTCATGGAGCTAGTTTCCGAGAGATCTTCCTCAATATCTCATCTCTGAGTATGCCTGGGAAATTATTCTGCTTTTCTTTTTCCTCTCCACATGCTTGAAGGCAAACCAGGGTTAATTTTGACAACATAGGGTGACAGCTCTCTCTGTCAAATCTTTCACAAACTAATTGTAGTTGATGACATTACAGAACTACTGTCAAAATGACTCAGTAATTGATGTATACACCAATCAGCCATAACATTATGACCAATGACTGGTCAAGTGAATAACACTGATAAGCTTATCATGGCGCCTGTCAGTTGGTGGGACAAAATAGGCAGCAAGTGAACATTCTGTCATCAAAGATGACATGCTGAGTGTCTTTGACAATGGCAAAATTGTGATGGCTAGACGACTGGGTCAGAGCATCTACAAAAGTGCAGCCCTTGTGAGGTGTCTGCAGTCTGCAGTAGTCAGTACCTATCAAAAGTGATCCAAGAAAGGAAAAGCTGTAAACCGGCTACAGGGTCATGGGTGACCAAAGCTCACTGATGCAAGTTGGGATAGAAAGCTGGCCTGTGTGGTCTGAGCCAACAGTCAAGCTACTGTAGCTGAAATTGCTGAAAAAGGGAATGCTGGTACAAATAGAATGTTGTCAGAACACACAGTACATTGCAATTTGTTGCGTATGGAGCTGCGTAGCCGCAGACCAGTCAGGGTGCCCATGCTGACAACTGCTGAACGTGCCTACAATGGGCATATGAACATCAGAACTGGACCACGGACCAAGGGAAGAAAGTGGCCTGGTCTGATGAATAATGTTTCCTTTTACATCACGTGGATGGCTTGTTGTGTGTGCATCACTTACCTGGAGAACACATGGCACCAGGATGCACTTTGGGAAGGAGGCAAGTCGACGGAGGCAGTGTGATGCTTTGGGCAAAGTTCTGCTAGGAAAACCTTGGGTCCTGCCATTCATGTGGATGTTACTTTGACACATACTACCTACCTGAGTATTGTTGCAGGCCATGTGCACCATGTGCACTCTTTCATCAGTTCCCTGATGGCACTGGCTTCTTTCAGCAGGATAATTGCAACAAAAAAAATTGTTCAGTAATGGTTTGAGGAACAACATTCGAGTTCAAGGTGTTGACTTGACCTCCAAATTCCTCAGATCTCAATTCAATTGAGCATCTGTGGGATGTGCTGGGCAAAAAGGTCCGATCCATGGAGGCCTCACCTCACAACTTAACGGACTTAAAGTATCTGCTGCTAATGTCTTGGTGCCAGATACCACAGCACACCTTCAGAGGTCTAGTGGAGTCCATGCCTTGACGGGTCAGGCTGTTTTGGCGGCAAAAGTGGGACCTACACATTATTAGGCAGGTGATCATAATGTTATGGCTGATCGGTGTATTATTGCTTTACCTCAGGTGATTAGTCAAGATCTTGTTTTTTGTTATAAAAATAATTGGGGTTAGGGTAAATTTTTTTGGTGTGAATTTTATTCCCTGAATGATAAGCTATTTATTTATTTTATGCAAATGTGGCAATACGTTTGATCGGACTAAAATGTGATTAAATTGTTAGGGTATTATGTTGAATAAAATGGCTCATAGTATTTGTGATTTTGACAACTAGACTGAACAATTATTCACATAACACACATGACTAAAACTTTAAGGCATTTCAGTCAAAATGACTAATAGGAGAACAAGGGTGGCAAAATTCACATTGAGGCAGACACAGAGTAGGAATGGTTGTAGGTTGATTCAGTGTCAAAGTGGACTATAAACTAAGCAAGTAGCCTGAGGAAAACAGGTACCAAGTCTAACTGTCAGAGTAACAGTGGACACCAACAGTAGGCTGATCATCAGATTAACCCTGGACACCTAGTCTGATTATTAGGTTTACACTGGTCATGTAGTCTAACTGTCAGAGTAACAGTGGACACCAACAGTAGGCTGATCATCAGATTAACCCTGGACACCTAGTCTGATTATTAGGTTTACACTGGTCATGTAGTCTAACTGTCAGAGTAACATTGGACACCAACAGTAGGCTGATCATCAGATTAACCCTGGACACCTAGTCTGATAATTAGGTTTACACTGGTCATGTAGTCTGACTGTTAGAGTAACATTGGACACCTGTCCTGACTGTTAAGGATAACACTGGACACAGTCTCTTCTGTCTGAATAACTAGCATATCAGACAGATACTGGACACCTTGCCACCACGATACTTTTTAGTGCCTGTTTGGTGTTAATGTTAGTTGGGTTTAAGATGTTGGAAAACAGAGACTTCAGACAAGGGAGGTAACGTAGCACGTGGCGGCAACAGCTGTCCTTACCTGAGAACATTTTGGCTGACCTAGATCTCTGAAATTCACCTGTTTTGTAAAAGCACTTTTTCACAAGTGCTGATGTAAAAAGGGCTTTATAAATACATTTTATTGATTGATCTGGAAAAATTCTAGCATTATGAGAAATGCTAACAAAAGGTTGAATTTTGTATGTTAGCCTGAAATGATCAGTATTATATATTGTCAGAAAAATGCTTTTTCAGATGTGGCGGTGGCAGTATCATTTTGACCCCACTTCATAAGATAGAAGTTAGAAGATAGATATAATATAGAAGCCAGGAGCATGCCTTAGATTTAATCACAAATAGATGCAGATGGGTTAATTGCAACTGTGGGTAGGTCCTTGTGAACAAACAGCTGACCCACGCATGCATGACCCACCTCCATCCATTTTTCACCCTAGCTTTTTAATTACATGTAATTAAGTAAATTACTACTAATGTACTCCAAATAGGAGACATTGTTTGTGGCCCTATGTTGCTCTAGCAGACGTAGTTGGCTTTGTTTGTGTTTGTTTCTCTATCCCAGGTTTGCTCTTTACTGTCTCAAACTATGCTAGCTGGATTGTTACTCTGTCAGGAAAACAATATTTAAATAATACAGGATATTATTGTGTTTTGGGGATCAGATGCACTTATTGTAATAGATGCTACATTATCTTTGTTTTATAAAAGCTTCTGTAACACTGCTAATGTTTATGTAGTCATTGTGGTCACTATTTGTCTTATACACTTACTACATTTTTCCTTTTAATCTCTCCTCTTTTTCTCCTCACTTTTTGGTTTGCTCTTTCCCCATACAGAATGACATCTCCTCGTTTCATCGAGTTTGTCTGCAAGCATGACGAGGTGCTGAAATGTTTTGTAACCAGGTGAGACCTTTGAAACAATCTTAAACTTCATTTTTTACCTACACACTTCTAATCAAATTCTAACTTTACCTGCTTCGATTTGCTCTCTCTTTTTCTTGCTCTTCATTTCTCTCTCCCTCTCAGAAACCCAAAGATTATCTTTAATCATTTCCACTTCCTGTTGGAATGTCCAGAGCTCATGTCCCGCTTCATGCACATCATCAAAGGCCAGGTGAGACCAGTAGTGGGCCGGTCCATCAGTCAACATGGAGGGAATCTACCGTAGGCAGGACATACAATGGCAAACACGATGTTCAGCTCTCATTCTTTCTCGCTCTCTCTCTCCCCCACTCACTCACTTATTCACTCACTCAGTCACACGCGCACACACACACACACACACACACACACACACACACTCCATCTAAAGTTCTCCCTCTGTATCAAGTGTCTTTAAATCACCTGTGTATCCCATGCAGGATTATTTAATCATGTTATTGCCAGGGTGATAACACTTATTATAAATCCTGTTATATGATGTCATAAATAGGACATGCAGGGTTGTTTACCATGTTATTGCCAGGGTGAGAACACTTATTATAAATCCTATTATATGATGTCATAAATAGGACATGCGGGATTATTTAACTATGAAACTGCCATGGCGATAACACTTATTATAAATCCTGTTGTATGATGTCATAAATATGACATGCAGGATTGTTGACCATGTTATTGCCAGGGTGAGAACACTTATTATAAATCCTGTTACATGATGTCATAAATATGACATGCAGGATTATTTAACCATGTTATTGCCAAGGGTGAAAACACTTATTATAAATCCTGTTATATGATGTCATAAATAGGACATGCAGGATTATTTAACCATGTTATTGCCAAGGGTGATAACTTTATTATAAATAATTTTATATGATGTCATAAATATGAAGTGCCTGCTCCAAGTTCTGTGTACTTTTCCCCCTCACGTCTCACTATTCATATTTGAGCAGCGTCTGGCGAGCCTCGTTACCTCCGGATTATATCCCACCTGGGAATAAGAGCCTCATGTTTTAATTACAGATTTTAACCTGGTGAAGACAATTCCATCTCTGTCTCCCACTCAGTACATACAGGTGCCCCAAGGGGAACCTCTCTCTCTCTCTCTCTCTCTCTCTCTCTCTCTCTCTCTCTCTCTCTCTCTCTCTCTCTC
>JACXGJ010016135.1:0-12780 GCA_016801105.1 Esox niger
CAAACGTCTGTGACAGCGGTTGGTCAGCGTGAAGTGTGTATGAGCAGGATTGCAAGGGGATATACGCTATATGCCATATATGTGATTAGTGTTGCTGAAAAATACCAGCGAAGGTGCTGTAGATATTTACCGGGTTTGTGTGTGTGTGTGTGTGTGTGTGTGTGTGTGTGTGTGTGTGTGTGTGTGTGTGTGTGTGTGTTTGGCTGTATGAAAGTATGTGTGGACATGCCTTCTCTGTTTAAAAATGAGATTGTGTGTGGCAGAGAGAAAGTAAAAGTGTGCGTGACTGTGTCTTTGAGAAAGATGTGTGTATTTGTTTGTGTCAGTGTGAATGTGTGTGTGAGAGAGAGATGAGTATAAATGCATGTGTATTTGCGTGAGAGAGAAATGTGTGCATGAATGTTTGTGTGATCGTCATGAAAAAGTCAGATGAAGGTGTGAACGCTGGGTGTTCCCTACATGGAGACTGACAGTGTCATTAAGGCTGTGGTAAGGAATGGACTCCAGAGATTTATCTGAAGTGATCTACCCTGCAGTTGCCTGTACAGAAACAGACATCCGCTATCAAAAATCAGCGAAATAGTTGTGGGAAGCCGCTGTAAACCATCCAACCAATCAAATACCTGTCAACGAAAGAGCTCCAGCGGTACTCAACTGTGTGTGAGGATGGTTGAGAAATCACAGATTTCCTGAAAACTAGAATAAGAAAATTCTCTCTGCAAAATGAGTCCCGGTCTTAGAACAGGATAACCTATCAAAAAGCACGAACAGCATGTGGGAGGGGTCTGGCAACATAACATTCCAAAAAAAAAAACTCAAATTCAGAATGTGTCATGGCTACACAAGGCTGATCCAGCGTGTTTAGTGGCCTATGTCGAGTGAACACCAGAATTACTTGGTCAAATCAGAAGAACGACCTTGGGAGTTCACGACCTCTGACCTCAGAATCCACATAGAAGTGTGAACATGGAGACTTTGCTTGGTTTTCCAGGCTACATAGCTAGTCCAACAGAAACACATGTGTCGCTCTAGCCAGCTTTATAGACAACTGTTCTGCACAGGTAACAAATGCTGTGACAATACATGACCATGAACTATTTAGATCAATATATATATATGCATTTGCCGTTCTTCCAAAAATACTGTATAAAATTGCGTCCGTGTTTGTTGCCCTGTGGTGCTGGAAGTCCTGATTTAAACATCAGGTCAAGACTAAGGAAACCACCTTGATTTTGTTAGCAGTAATTTCGAGTTTTTGTCACCCCGTAGATGGGATTTCTTGGCATTTAACACACCGAATCAAGTTTTTATTGGTCACCTACACATTTCAGCAGATGTTTGCTTATGTTCCCAGCTCCTTAACAATTCACGATAAGGACTCCAGACTATGTTCCACTATCTCCACTACGTTACGTGTCAGAGACAGGTCTGTTTCCCGGCGTTCCAACGCTACAATTATCAGTTAGATGTGTGGACACTGGAGGGGTTCTCCTTCATTAGCTATGATTACACAGCCAGCCTTGACCTTACCTGCACTTCTCCATCCAGTCATGCTTTCTCTCACCTTTCTCCGTCCTTATACTTCGCTCCCACCAGCGGGCCTGCGCTGATGTAACTGACCTTCACAGCTCTTCCAACGCTGAGGGTTGAATATGCTGGTGGGAAAACATGGGCTGTTCATCAGTCCATGGGGTTCAGTGGGGTTCAGTGGGGTTCAGTGGGGTTCAGGGTTCAGTGGGGTTCAGTGGGGTTCAGTGGGGTTCAGGGGGGTTCAGTGGGGTTCAATGGGGTTCAATGGGGTTCAGTGGGGTTCAGTGGGGTTCAGCGGGGTTCAGCAGGGTTCAGTGCTCTGCCGTTGACGAGGGAGATCCGGGGCAGGGTTTGACACAACACATGGCGCATGGCGTCTGAGGGCTGTTTAGTGCGAGTCCTGACCCGATAAGGCTTAAGCGTTTGACAACTAATTTTTGTTATCTCTCCACTACTACCTGTTCATATCCAGAAGTAGTAACCGTTTTAAAGGTGTGGTTGTAGTGGTGGGGTAGTAGTAGTAGTACAGATAGTATTGGTACAGGTACTTGTAGTAATGGTAGTCGTGATAATAGTAGTACTAGTAGTAGTAGTGGTACAGGTACTTGTAGTAATTCTAGTAGCAATAGTTGTAGTAGTAGTGGGATGATTCCTTATTCTAACCGTAGAAGTATACTATATAGATTCTATCCTCTATACCTGTGTGTGTGAGTGTGTGTTTGTGTCTAGCCTGGATCCCACACAGGAATACTATACACAGCTAATAGTGAAATGACATGCTCTGCATGGATAGTAATAGTCGCGATGGATTCCAATCTGTTTTTTCCCAAAGAGAGAATCACAGCTGCATTGTCTACACACAACTAGGGACAATATACATGTTGAAATGTAAGGCTTTTTCAGGTAACTGAAAAGCCTTACGTTGTTACCACGTGTAACCACTATTAACAATATAATCAGCTGTCTAAAATGTATTAATAGAATTAGAATCTCAGTTATTGCAAACCCATCAATGTTATGCTTGGAACGATTCTACTACTGACTGTCTCCAAGGCATTACGGCTGTCATGTACACTTTAGGGAGATTTAAGCTCTTATGTAATGAACAATAGTGTATATTCTAACAGATACTTGCCTTTAGCATGATAACAGAAGACATGTCACCGATCTTACATTATAATGGCACATATAAACCCACTAATCTAATGTCCTAGATTCAAATAAAGCACCAATTATTGATATTTCTGCCGTCAGAATGCTAGATTAGTGTAGTGTAAACAGATACAGCAGTAGTCTGGTATGTCTCCCTAATCTAGCATCCCTCCTACTGTATGTCATGACCCAGCACTTACTATCTACAGGAATTAATTAAGCATGGTCTAACTTGAACCCATTGCTTGGACGGCATTCTCAGACTCTCTGACCCAGTGACCAATCCTTGTCAGTACGTATTTGTCCTCTTGTGGTTCAGTATTTGCTTCTCAGATTCCACTGGACAGTACTGGGAATATTATTATATTATTGTTAATATATGTGAAGACATGAACCAGAACACTTAAATTGCTTTTCTCTCTCATCATTTTAATTATACTCCATCTTCCTTCCTCTCTTTCTCACTTCCTGTCGTGAGGGTTTTCTGTTATTCTCTCTCTTCTTTCCTTTCTTTCCTTCCTTCCTCTTTCTGTCGTTAGTTTTCTGTCATTCTCTTCTTTCCTTTCTTTCTCTTTCTTTATTTCTGTCTTTCTCACTATCTGTCTTTTCCTTTTCTCTGTCATTCTCTTTTCCACACTCTGTGTATCGTTTTCTCCCCCTCCTCTCACATCTGGCCTGTGGTGGTAGCCGCTTCAGTGCTAACAGCTCCATTATCAATGTCTGGGTGATTTGGTGATATAGAAATGTTGCATTTGTTGTTCATTTAAGTGTGTATATTTGTATGCTTGTTGTGTCAGGGCAAGAAATAGGTTTCCCAATCGTTGTGATTTATTTGAATATTCAATATCATATATTTATTTAGCAGATACTCTGATCCATATCAAATTACAGATGCAAATTCACACATTTTAATTATTTTCTTTGTACTGGTCCCTCATAGGAATTGAAAACCACCACCACACTAACTGATGGACATGGGGCAACGTGAAAAGCTGTGAGGATTAACCAAGAACTCTGTTGTCTTCTAGTTAATTCAATTCCTCCCAGTCAATAATGTATGGAGAGGAGGGGGTGGGGTTGACATCAGTACAGAGGGTTGCAGTTTGCTAGAAAAGAATGACAACAGTGAGCATAACAGACAAACAGGCACAAATACAAAGATCAAAGCAGGCACACGTGGAAACTGAGCTGCACTTCTTAACATCCTGCAAAATCGAGACATATATTTTCCGCAGAGGATATGGAACATGAAATTAATTCAAATCAAATGAATAAAAAAGGTATTTCTGTTTTTTTTTATCTGCCCCATTCTCACATCAACTACAGTCTAATTTTTTACATTTTACAAACAATAAATTTTATCATCTGAAATGTTGTGTTTATGGTATAATATTTTATGGTACATGTTTTTGTGTTTTTTGCTGACATTTTATTTATGCTGTACAAACGAATCTGAGAACTGTTTGGTCTCAAATCACAACCATTTAGTTCTACTGCTTCCCAAGACCCCAACAAAAAGTAATGCCCCAGCAATAAAGGCATAGTTCACTCAAATAACGAACAGCAATAAAGGGATAGTTCGCCGTAACAACAGAGTGGCATACTGGCATCCTTCCCCTGTAAGCTGTGTAAGAATAGTTTTGTTTTGGTTTAATGTCTGGGCACTGTTTCCAAATGCTAGCGTTTTAGCATTTGTGGCAGACATCCTACCCAAGAGACATATTTAACCAACACATCACATCCAAATTGTCCAAAAGTTTCAGAAATGTATTTTGAGTCCACAACGTCTCTTACAGCCCCTTTAATAAGGAATGGTTTAGGGTTCATTTTCCTGTGCATCATAGTTCCTGTAATCTCTGACTGAAATTACACAATCCACTTAGAGGAAAGTTGTTCGGCAATCCACTCACATCTGATTTAGCGGGGACATTGTGCTGTGGTGGCTGTTCCCGGGGTGACTGTTCCGTGGCGACAGTTTCGTGGTGACGGTTGTGTCGTGACTGCCCCATCGGGGGGGGGGTGGTATGTAACCGTTTTCCAGATATGGAGCAGGTTTTAATTCCTGTTGATGTGGCTGACATCCAGTCATCCTGCTTTATCCTCCTGCATCGTCAGATATGAATCCCAGAGATATCTGGCCCGCATCCCAAACCGCACCCTGTTCCGTACATCGCGCCCTAGGTCAGACCAGGACCTTATGGGCCTTGATGAAAAGCAATGCACTATATTAGGAATAGTGACGGCATTGGGAGGGCTGCTCAGGGCAGACCTTTTAGATTAGACCTTTTTCTAATTTCATTATAACAGGCCACATGAGATAACTGATGGCATTGGTTTTAATGGCCGTGTGAAGAAGCTTTATTTGATATGTTACTGACGTTTTTGCTTCAGGTTTCAGGGATATTACACGACTGTTGCCCTCATTGTTTATCTCCTGTGACGACCTCACTATATCGGGAATAGGCAGGGATTGGTCACTGGCAGTTGCTGACCTTTAAACTTTTGAGCTATGCACACCTTTGTTTGCTCAGCTTTGCTTTTGTCCAAACATGGTCATTCCTCAACCTGTGTGATTAGCTCGTGCTGTACATATCAACGCGGTTAACTTGCATCTTTCTCTCCCCCTTTTTGGCTGCCCTGCAGCCAGGTGCTTGTTGACGTTAGGCCACCGCTTAGGATCATGGGTATTCTGACTCCTCGCTACACAGTACTGCCCTTTGCCCTTCTCTTGTACCCAGGGTGGTAGGTGAGGGAGGGGTTAGAGAGGGAGGGAGGGACTAGCACTAGGTCACTGTATATGCCGTGCAAGAGCAGAAAGATATTCTATATTGATATGCTTGTTGAGTCAGGGGAAGAAAGATATTCACTTCTGGACTCCAGTAGTAAAAGAAAAGTTTTGAGCCACATCACTCCCATATATAGCAATACCACTGAGGGCATTCCTTGCCACTCATAAATAAAACAAGAGACACTTTTCAGTGTGAAGAGATTATGCCTCTCAGTTTTTTACTAATAATACTACTGATAGAACTGACACTACCGATACTACTGATACTAATGGCACTACTGATACTGCTGACATTACCAACAGTACTGATACTAATGATACTGCTGACAAAACCAACAGTACTGATACTACTGATACTGCTGACATAACCAACAGTACTGATACTAATGATAATGCTGACAAAACAAACAGTACTGATACTAATGATACTGCTGACATTACCAACAGTACTGATACTACTGATACTTCTGACATAACCAACAGTAGTGATACTATTGGCAACCAACAGTACTGATACTACTGTATCTGATAAATGCCCACTATATCAATATTAACTTATAAATTAATAGACTATATAGTGAATATATTCGGCACCTAGTGTACATTCATCCTGAGTGAGTTACTCCTGTTTGTCTACCAGTTTAGCTCCTGCTGTGACCATCTGCTATTTCACATTAATTGGACACACCAGCACCAATCTGTAGGATTGTCTTTGTCCAAATTGCCAGGAAATGAATCAATATAGATAGTAAGCATTGTTTGGTTGGTTGGAGGCAATGGCCGGCCACCTCCTGCAGCTAGCTGCTGTTGCTGTCAGTAGCTAGCAGGGATCCATTTAAGGCCTTATTAAGTGCCTGTTGTGGTTATGTTTTCTCCTCTGTTGTCTCCTGTATGTGGAAGTGTGGTTAGCCCCGTTCCCTGCGCTAACCTGTATTGAACTGTGCAAACCTATGGTGACCTGTGCTTACTTTTGGTTTCATGTGCTCACCAGGGATGAGCTGTAGTGACCTGTGCTAAAGTAGGGATGAACCAATAAAAAAAATTGTTAACAATAGCCGATGATCCTATACCACAATCGGCTAATATCAATATTGTGTCATTTCTGTACCTGTCTACACTGGCACTGTTGGTTCTGATGATTATTATTGTAATCGTACACTGCCTTGATATAAATGTAGTAAATGAGGTAGGTAATGTGTTTAACTCTTAAAACTACATTAACAAATTATATTGTTGGTATTTGAATCGGGATACATTCGCTACGGAGTAATTTGTTTAAATTAGCTGTCTTCCTGAAGATTGTTAAGTGCTTTGAATTTGCAGCCTTAAAAGCACTACATTCTTCTAAGCAGGGCTTCCAGATACGTTTTTGGTTCACTGGTAAATGTGCAAGACAGATTTAAAATCTACCAGCCACTCATTTTGGCTGCCAACCTCCTCCCTTTACATCATGCACAAGACTAGTGCATTTAGTTTAACAGAAAACTATCATTGGAAACCACCACGCGTTTAAACAAAATAATAAAAATAAACAGAAACGTTGTTTTCGGGAGATATTCGGGTGAAAAGTAAGTCTTTCAACGATCCACCACCGTACTTCGTCAGGATCGCCGTGCTACTGCGCTGTACCACACAAGTCGTAGCTGCGCGCGCTCTCTCCTCATTCGCTCGTCCCCACCGAGGCCCTCGCACTTCCCGAAGTGGCTCGCGTAGCTGCTCTGCACCGGGAGTGCTGGATTATTTGACCCTCGTTCATGAAACGTGCGTAAAATGAAATTTGATCGTAAAATGATCACGTACGTACGACAGAGCTGAATATCGTCAAAATCGCCTTTGTCGGATCCTTACGAGTCTGGTCGGAGAACATGTAAACCGTCTTCAAAAAATAAGATAATGCTTGATTCGCAATTAGACCATTATTGTCACGAAAAGCAACAATCGTAACAGCGTCAATAACAACAACCACAACTATAATAATAGTTAATATAAAATAAGAGTACAGTATACTCGGTGCTTCTCAAGTTCACTACAGTAACAAGCTCAACAATAACCTTAACAACAGTGTTGTATCGGGACAGATTATCAATGCATAAAGAAAAGACAGTGCCTATAAAAACTTTAGTCGGGGAAAATATCTTGCTGTGATTTATAGTGGCCAGAGGACCACATTTTCCGGGGACAATCTCCGTTCTTGGCGGCCTGTCCCCGGCTACAGCTGTCCCCGGAAAGGTCACCGTTTTTAATTGTGCGTCAAAAACAGTACGCAAAGTGAAATAATATTTTATTATTTGTGCCAGTTTTCCCAACAGAGGGGTTTCTTGGCTATAGCAGCTTCATTCGCGCTTCTACTAACCACTTGACTTTAATTTATAGATGATCTGCTCTATAAGGTTTGAAATAGGACATGCTAGCTAACGCTAGTTATGTAAACTAAGTTAGCTAGCTAGGTTAGTGAAGTGGCTAAACATTTTGTGAAGAAAAGTATATTGTCTCTGTTTTTCAATTTTAGTCACGTTCTCTTCTACTGTTATTCTATTCAGACAACCAGGAACACTGAATGTCTGTTCAGATTGGCCATTATTATATTCTCAGTAGTTTCTCTGTAATATAATTATTTTGTCTGTTCGACTTAATACATGAAACCAGAACTGTCCCTCATTTCTATTCCATAGATAATAACATTGGATATTTTAATGATATATTGACCGCCGAACTGTAAATGTCCCCGGGTTTTCATTTCAGTCTATGATAAAACAAACTTAGTAGAAATGTTGGAAATCACGATCAGTCCGAAATATCTGGAATATTTTAAGCAATCGATTGCTGGCGGATAATTTGGTTCATGCCTGGTGCAAACATCTGGCGGTTAGGGTTAGGTCATCACCTGGTGTGACCTGTGAAGACCTGGGGTGAACTGTGGTGACTTGTGATGACCTGTGGTGACCTGTGCTGCCCTCTGCTTCTTCCTATTACAGGTTTGTTACAATGTCTAAGGCCACAGTGAAGAAGCTGCACTGGCGCTCCAAGGTGCAGGAGAGTTTCGTTCCCCTGGGGGGCGGTTCTGGGGAGCTGGGTGTGGCCATCGGTGGTGGGGCCGACTATGGAGAGTTCCCATTCGTCACTGCAGCACCGGGAGGTGGGGCCACTGTGGGTGACGTTATACTGGAGATTGGGGGAACGCCTGTCCTGGGAATGACTCTGGGAGATGTGAGAGGGGTTCTCAACTCCTGCCCCCATCCAATACGTATTAAAACTGTCTCGCCAGGTATGCACATTCACTCACACACACACACACACACACACACACACACACACACACACACACACACACACACACACACACACACACACACACACACACGTTTGTACAGCTAACCTCATGGGGACCAGAAAATAGTAATTGCATGCTCCCTTGCCCAAATCTTAACCCTAAACTTAACCCTAACCTTAACCCTTACCCTAACCTATCCCTAATCAAACCCTAACCCTAACCTTAAACTCAATATAGTAACATTTATGCCTAAACTTTACCTAGGTGTAATGCCTAACCTTAACCCTAAACTTAACTAACAATGCCTGGACCTTAAATAAACCCCAATTCTAACTCTAAAATGAATAGTAAGTTTGACTCTAAACCTAAACCCTGAGCCAGAAATTCACTTTTGCCTCATGGGGACCGGCCAAAGGTCCCCATGAGTCCAATTTATTGTGGTTTCTATATACTCATGGGGACATTTGGTCCCCATGAGTATTGTTAGACCTAAAACGGACACACACCCACACACACACACACACACACACATATACAATAATAAAACATGAGATGGGTACTCAGCTCTCCCATGCCATATGCAGCATAAACACCCTGTCCTGGAATTAAGTTAGTTTTATAAATAATAAAATCAGAAATCACTTTGTTGCTCTCCAGGGCACTTATTCAGAGTGCTGATCTACGATACATAATCCATAATTAATAATGCCGGGGGCCATGGGGGGGGGTAGCTCAGCGCACTGAGACAGCTATGAATACAGAACCAGATCTATAGCCATTTACTCAAGGCCTGAGTCAGCTTGATGGAAAACATAGACTTAAGTTATATTATTGAAGTAAAAAAGACATGATGTCACTCATCACACCCAAAGTACTGGGTCAAACTGGCCCTCCTTAGTACATTTTGGTCTGTCCCCGTTCACAAGGCCACAGTTTGGCTGACGCCATATTGCCGTGTTCGTACACTGTCCAGAAGACTTATGATAAACATTGGCTGCGCTCTCCAATCGGTATTTCTCCAGGCCAGTAGTAAAAAAGGGAAGCAGTGTTCCAGTACTGTGATATTTCTACCTGGAATGAGCGGCAAAATATCTTCAAACTACAGCGTCTAGTCACAATGACATGTCTGGTGGATAATAAAGGGGTTTGAGGTGGGGTTTTAGGTCTGATAATTAGTGCTTAGTCTTATTGCATGTCTCATCAGAATAGGGCTTTTACTTCAGACAGACTCCTCCCAGAACATCAACCACGTATCTGTATGCTGTAAAAGCTGATTCAGCGTTCAAAGCGTCCCATTTCCTTATAGCAGTGAAGATTCTCCTAGCATACATTATCACATTGATATGATGTGTTTATTACTTGGCAGGCAACCATTTCTTCCTAGCTGTTGACAGTGCTTATTTCTTTATGACAGTGTGATAGCCTGGCCTAGCACTCTCTCCAGTCCACAGGCAGCATGGCTAAAGTTCTGCGGCCTACAGAGGTGTTAATAACTACTTATCTCCTGCAAGCAGATTCAGCATCTATAAACGATAGTACTTTGAATCTACATTTCGGAAGGAATGTTTTTACCTTCGATGACTTGTCAATAAACCCAAACAGAGATGCTATGAACTTGTGACTTACAAGTATAACTTGGTTACTTCAGTGGCCAATCGTTGTATTGTGGTTTTTGGAAAGACGCATCATTTAATCACTTTGCGTTAAAATCTGAGTCATATCCGTGGAAAGCAGGGTTGCAGGTGGTGTTTCCCTTCTGTCGTAGCCGCGCACCCCCTGACGAGGTTCTGAAGTGCACGTTTACCGGTTGGCCGCTACTGATGCTTGCATGTACTTATGTTGGCGAGATGCGCGTCACTAGTGTTTGGCCGGAAGTGTCGCTTGATCGTTCTTTAGTGTGATGCGTTTCAGTGCTGCCAACAGGTGTCATGCATCAAATTCATTATTCTGATGCGCGTCCACACCACAGTTGGGTATGCGTTGTCCGTCCATTCATTCAGCATCCCCTGAGCAACACGTTCCCTCGGCCATGGTTTGGAGAGGGTAATGTCAGTCATCTCAGAGTAGTGTCAGTGATGTCAACGAAGTGTAAGTGACATAATTGTAAAGTTATTCACTGTAAAATAGTTCACTGTGAGACTGCGCACTATTGATCAGCTCGATATTAAACAGCTCACTGTACTGTAGAGTGGCTCACTGTAAAATAGCTCACTGTAGAGTGACTCACTGTAAAATAGCTCACTGTAGAGTGACTCACTGTAAAATAGCTCACTGTAGAGTGGCTCACTGTAAAATAGTTCACTGTAGAGTGGCTCACTGTAAAATAGTTCGCTGTAGAGTGGCTCACTGTAAAATAGTTCGCTGTAGAGTGGCTCACTGTAAAATAGTTCGCTGTAGAGTGGCTCACTGTAAAATAGTTAATTGCAGAGCTTCCCAATGTAAAGTTATTCACCATAAAGCAGTCCACAGTAAAGTAGTTATTTTTAAAGTAAAATAGCTCAATGTAAATTAGTTCACTGTAGAGCAGTTTAATGTAAAGTAGTTCACTGTAAGTGGATGTGATCGTTTTTACTCAATTAATCTCTGTGGACGTCATGGAAGCCAGGATGTAGAGTAAGATTTATTACCCTCAGAGAGAGCAGAGTAGGAAAGGACGAGTGACGGGATGAAGACTATGAGGGGAGGCGAGGAGAGGGATGAAGTCCTTCAATGGAGTCTTGAACGGGGGAGGAGGAGAGGGTTGAAGTTCGTCAGTGGAGGCTGGGAGGGGAGGAAAGGGATGAATGCTGCAGCGGAGCCTAGGATGAGAGGGATGAAGTCCTTCAATGGAGTCTTGAACGGGGGAGGAGGATAGGGTTGAAGTTCGTCAGTGGAGGCTGGGAGGGGAGGAAAGGGATGAATGCTGCAGCGGAGCCTAGGATGAGAGGGATGAAGTCCTACAATGGAGTCTTGAACGGGGGAGGAGGAGAGGGTTGAAGTTCGTCAGTGGAGGCTGGGAGGGGAGGAAAGGGATGAATGCTGCAGCGGAGCCTAGGATGAGAGGGATGAAGTCCATCATCAATTTCTATTACTGACTTTTTCTTTCATTTCTGAATATTGTTTCATGCTGTCATAGTTTTGTGAAGGGCCTTACAAAATACATTTTTGTTATTGATTTACTCTGTAAATCTTGTCTCCCGTTTCAAAACCACATCAGGAGATCACTGTTCAGGTCAGGAGAGTAATGTTTTTGGTGTAGTTGAGGAAACCAAGGTTCCCATATCACGTCTCAGATCAAACCAAAACCATACACACGCCTGTTCAGCCTGCAGCAACGTTCAGAGAACGGGAAAAATAGTGTGTTGCCGTAATACTGTCCTGTGTCTTCCATCAGGCTCAACGCTGTGTAAGGACCTCAGGTTGTATTTGAGTAAGTGTTTCACGCCAGGATCCATGGACAGCCAGCTGCAACAGGTCATCCGAGAGAACCTCTATCTGCGTGCTGTCCCCTGTGAGTACCAGTCTGACTACTATTCCAATAATAATACAAGCACAAAAGAAATAGAAATGTTTTCATGAAAATGAAAACAAACCAACCAACACTTAGTAAAATGTTACAAATAAAAAGCAAATTAAAATCTCTAATTTATAACTATGATAACCTTGACACACACACACACACACACACACACCCTATCAGGCGTGATAAGAGAGGAGAGCAGCATAACCAGCCAAGCGCCTGAGTTGTTGTGCACTGAGGGCTGCCCGGTGGTGCTGACAGAATGGAGCTGCTCACATTTTAAAACGCATCAGCAAAAATAACGACGTGAAAAGTTCAGTGACTGAACGTCTGAGAGAGGCAGTCACTCTGTTTCCATGGCAACTGTCATCAAGCATCAGCCCCTGTAATGCTGATTGGTCCTGACGGGCCTGTGGTGGGACGGCGTCCCCAAATGGCGTCCTAGATAGAGCAGTACTTTAGGCCGTGGTCTAATCCCTAGATAGAGCAGTACTTTAGGCCGTGGTCTACTCCCTAGATAGAGCAGTACTTTAGGCCGGG
>JACXGJ010016136.1:0-12662 GCA_016801105.1 Esox niger
CTAAGGCATTCATGCAGAGGAACAAGTACAACGTTCTGGAATGGCCATCTCAGTCCCCAGACCTGAATATTATTGAAAATCTGTGGTGTGACTTAAAGAGAGCCGTCCATGCTCGGAAACCATGAAACCTGAATGAATTAGAGGTGTTTTGTAGAGAGGAATGGTCCAAAATACCTCCAACCAGAATCCAGACCCTCATGGGAAGCTATAGGAAGCGTTTAGAAGCTGTTATTTCTGCAAAAGGGGGATCTACAAAATATTGTGTTATTTTTTTGATTGTAGTGCCCAAATTTATGCTCATGCCTAATTTTGTTCAAACAATCATTGCACACTTCCTGTAAATGGTATAAACTTCGTTTCACTTCTCAAATATCACTGTGTTTGTCTCCTATATGATATATTTAACTGATTTTTTTTATCCTAAGAACCAACGATTTATGAAGGAAAATCATGGACATTAACAAGGTTGCCCAAACTTTTGCAGACCACTGTACATGCTTACAATACACACACTCTTTCTCACTTGCAGCATGAGAGAATATGGTGTTTCTTCTCTGATCTCTTTTGTGAGAAGCACCCAATTAGTTATTAATGCAAATCGGAGACCAAATAGATCCGGTATGTGTGTTCGTGTCTGTGTGCTCACACCTGCTTGTATGAATGTAAGTGACGTGTGTGTTTGTCCACCTGTATGTGTGACGTGTGCTTGTGTGAATACACAAGATGCATGACCTTACTCTGATGGAACTGATAATTAGTGGGCTCTGACAGCTGCGCAATTAGTTAAGCTTGATAAAAAAACAGGATCAGCATGGCATCAACAAGAGCTCTAATTGGCCCTGCCAGCATTCAGTTAACTGACATCAGAAATGAAAGGCCTCTGACACAGGTGGTTTTTCTACATTCGTAGAAAAAACACTTCAAATATACTTATTTTTTCACGTTGAGATTCTACAATATCAGTTTTGATCCGAGAACCTTACTGGAAGACAAGGGTTCTTTGTAAGGCAAGGTGCTACCTAAAACCTTAAACTTCTCTTAAAAGAAATAGTTATTTGATGATGCTTTGGAAAGCAATAAGGATTATTTCGCAAAAGAGAATCATATGTATATGAAATTATTTTTGAAAATTGCTTGATTAATTGTATGCGTTTCAATTTGTAAACAAATCAATCTGTTAGCTGCTAGATTAATTGCATCTGTTATTGAAATGGTTGTACCAGTTAAGATGATTAACATTATATGATGTCTGGTCTGTTGAACGTGGTAATTTTTCAATTTGCAACCCATCTGCTAAAGTTTGTTTATTGAACAAAGTCAGATAAAGGTGACAATTTGAGTGACTCAGAGGGAGGAAAGTAATCAATATTTGAAGTTCCAGTCAGATTGGTGAATTGTCTTGTTCGACCATCTTTGATCGCAGAAACATTTGGTCGCAGAATTCAGTGGAATGAAAACAAAAATGTCTGTGCACATAGACCGTAATTAGCCAAACAAGTTCAATGTAATCTTCATAAAGGTGTTTTTCACATTTTTAATTTGTCCATTACTAAATATGCAAGAATCGGTATTCATTATTTTTCTAAATGTTTAGTTAAATTGTAAACAATCATTTAAATAAAGGCATTATTAACACACAAACCATTGGCTTATGGTTAGAGTATGTTTTATTGTAGAGTGATACTATTATTAACAAGTAGAGTGATACTCAGGAAAATAACCCATCTTTGAAGGTTGCTCAATAATTATTCAGTATACTACATGCTGTCTAGTCTGTCACACATGTAGTATTTCACGATTTGCTTATCAATCAAAGTCAGATATATATGAAAAGATGAGTGACAGGAAGGTAATCAAGATTTGAATTTCCGGTAAAATTCGTGAATTGTCTTTTTTCAACCATCTTTGATCACAGAGATACTTGGGCCCAGAATTAATTGGAATCAAAACAATAACAATTCTCAGTTTCTACATTTGATATGTTGTCTGTGCTATTTTCAGTCAATATAGAGATACATTATTTGCACATCGTTGCATTCTTGTCACCGTTTTTTGGAGCAAGCCTTGTAAAGTTGGTGTTATTCTTGCTCCATAGCATGGCCAGCAAGCCGTAGGCTAAAGGTGGTGCTTTCCCACTTCAAAATATGCAAGCGGTATACCTTCTGCGGGATCAAACATTTGATCTGTGCGTCTTCAGTCGGGTATATCTGTGATAGTAAATTAATTGGTTCATATATATATATTATGGTATTATCACAAATGTTGATGTCTTGCTCTAAATATCCCAGTAGATTTTCAAGTATTTTGTTTGTAAAGTACACATTTCTGGTCAGTAATATTGTTGTTTCAGTTCTAAGACACTGGATATGCTAAATGTCCCTCAAATGAATACCAGATAGCGCTAAACGAAGAAATAGGGAGACGTGATAGATCGTTTGAAGTTAGAATGTTCAGCTATTTCCTAATGTCATAACAAGAAAATACATTGAACAAAGTCAATAAGTTATACTCTATTGTTTATAGCATGTAGTAAAAACACATTTTAGGTCAGATTCACATTTGTATTAAAAAACACAACTAATCACTTATTTTATTGAACACAATGTTTGCAAATCAAAGAAACAAATATGGTTGCAATAAGAAACACAGCCCGATCACTTGATTTATTGAGCACACATTCACAGACACATCCAACTCTTCCTGAGTGCACACAGAATTATCCATGCTTCCACTTTTCACTCGCTCATTCATTCAAACACCCATTCAATACCGATCTGTTAGCAGCATAGAGATTTTCTATTAGCCCCTCACCTAAATGCTAGAGCGGTTCTTGGGTATCCTCAACATAGAGTCTCTTGGATATAATTGATTTTAATTGACCAATTTCTCCTAATTTGGGATCAGTCTTGGCTTGGATTCGTCAGTGACTGCTACAACAACCCAGCAAGAGGAGTAATGCAAAGTCCTACACCCTTGACCAACAATGAGTATTTCACTGGAGTATCAGGTGTCACACACCTGTCTGAACCAGTTGGGTTCCCTCACGTTTAGGCTTTTGGTAATCTAATTAAATATTCTCTCACATTAGGAACGTGGGATCTTGAAATCTTTGAATTGGCTATACTACTGGCATATATTATGTTTTAATATTTTTTTTAATGATAACTTTTTCTTAATTTCAATCTCGTCGTTCAGTTTTTAACATTATAACAAGACAAGACAACAATAAAACATATAACATCCATAATCAACTGGTATTTTGCATACATAAATTAGACCAAAAATTCAACGCTCAATATGGACTGATATTAACTATTGTGAAATTTCAAAAGGTTTCGCTTACCTCTATGATGTGCATAGTTCAGTCAGCCGGAGAGATATTCTGGTTTTATATTCAAATAAAACAGTAAAATATAATAATAGGTAGGCAGTTTTACATTACTTTTAGGTACTCCCAGGGGTTCAGAATAACTAGTTGGGTCGTTTTGAATGTATAAAATAATCTTATGAATATGACTCTATTTACTCTAATCCACATCCATTTAGTTCTCAAAAATTCTGATAATCATTGAAAATGCCCATATGGGGTCAGTAATTCCAGTCACATATGGGGTCACTTCTTCTGTCATATTGTACTTCCAAAAGTCTTTTTATGGAGTCTCTCGAATAGGGAGTGCCTTTATTTCCTTTGAAATTCCCTACATGTGCCATCTCTGGAAGTGGTGGAAGTTAGAACAGGGATGTGTCCAGTCTTCCTTTGGATGGTTGTATCCACAGGTGACACTACATAACACAGCATAGTTGCACATTTGACCACTGGCTACTTTAACCACTGACAGGGGAGGATAACCAGTAACGTTGTCCCGGGCCCAAGCCTTGGGGGGCCCATTTGGTTGTCTTAAGTATAATTATTTATTAGTTAGTCAATCTTGGTATTTAGTACTACCTAGCAAAAACATTAAACAATAAACAGTAACGTCATTGCTATTTATACATATTTTTGGCCTGTGGTTTGGGTCCTAAATGTTCAATTTTGTCTCGGGCCCTAGGATTCCTGTCGGCATCCCTGACTGTACTATTATATGAATTTATCATAAAGGCCCTGTAATTCCGCTAAAACAATGCAAAATAATAATAAACATTATCATAGAATACCATTTTGGATACACTTACCGTATTTTCCAAATAGGCTGATTCTGTCCTGAAACATTTCATCATCTGAATATTCAGACCCCTTTTCACTATCCTTGCTCTTCATAATCATTTATTCCACTTCTTTCGCTGTATGGCCATAGATTTGTCTCAAAACAACTGCTTGTAGCAACTGAATGCGTCTTCAATGCAATCCAAAAGCATTATTACTTTATTGGGAGCATGGTAAGTGCAATGCGCCTCACCCCATTGCGCGTTCACTTGCACTTTTTCTGTCTTTTGGGGAGGGGGGTGACATGGATAGTCATTCCATTGGTTGTTTCACCCCAGTTTGTGATTGGCTTATGTATTGTAGACTTCTAAAACAACAGAATAAGACCAAGTATAATTAGTTTGGGCTGCTGCTGAAATCCTGAAGGACGACTTTTGTTGTAGATTTGTGATCACGATTGCGGGGCTTCGGGTGGATGAAAGTACACAAACGAGACATTGCTACTTGCAGCAGAATATCCTTTTTTAACATGGAAGAAGAATACAGCTTCTAACTTCTACGGTTACGGAGCATTAACCCGCGTTCAAAGGTATGAAAGAGACTCAACAGTCATTTGTATAACAGTTGATTATTTCTGTTTAATTACATGGTATAAGTACAGAGACCAACAGAGTAGTATCATAACAAATGTTCTGATCATACATTATTGCTTTCATCTATATATACCCCTCCTTGTCAGCCCCCCAAAATATTATCTCTTATGCTATAAGATACATACAAAAACAAGCCGTCATACTAGATAACAAGATAGAACCATACACTCTCATGGCAATCCTAGTTCTAGTAACAGATCCCCCGATCTGAGCTACCCCTAGGCTCTGTCCTGTAAAATGAGAGCAACAGAAGAGTCTCGGGCAGCTTCACCTTGGAGACATTTGTAGCAGGGAGATAGATAAGATTTGAGGTTTGAGAACTGGCGCCTTCGGTTGTGGCCATAATCACTCCTAAGAACAGGGCATGCTTACGTCGGTCTCCTTATTCTCTCAAATGCCCAATTACAGTATATTTAGGGAAGGAATACAGTATGTACCACATTGTAGTGGTTTACAACTTGATTAAACATTTACACTTTTAAACATCTCACTGGGTGAGAAAATGGACGTGTGGCGTGAGAGCATGTGAAAAGTTTCAATTCTGTGAGTCTTGCAGTCAGTACGTGACTATCACAAAAAACACGAGTTAATAAACATGGAAATGTATGAAAGTGAACTATTCCTTTGAATAAATTCCTATGACGTTTAAAAAAGTGAAGGAAAACAACATTTTCCCATCAGAAACATAGTGTATGACAAGTATAACTTGCTAGACTAGAGAGTGTTGTCATTGCTACTAAGCACATGGTTATAAGCATAAAGGTTTGAACTGCTCTACAGTTAACTCTAAATGAGAGGAACTCAATCCAATACTTTGGAGAGAAATAACATTTTAGTCGCACTCAATGATAGACACTTCACCGACTGTCGGAAGTTTGATTCGTCAGACCATATGCTGCCATCCAACATACGATGTCTTTTGCAGGGAAGGCCTTGATCATTTCAGCAGGACAATGCACCGCATTTTTCACGTAACAGAACAGCATGGCTCTGTAGTAAAAGGGTCCGGGTGGTAAACTGGCCTGGCTGCAGTCCAGACCTGTCCCCTATTGTAAACATTTGGCACATTATGAAATGACAAATAGAGAAAAGGGGACCTTGATCTGTTGAGCAGCTGCCATCCTATATCAAGCAAGAACATTCAGCAATTGGTCTCAGTTCCCAAACGCTGACAGAGTGTTGTTAAAAGAAGAGGTGATGCAACATAGTGGTCACAATGGCTCTGTCCCAACCTTCTTGACATGCTACTGGCATCCGAATTCAAAATGGGCATGTATTTCACTATAAACAATAACAATTCTCAGTTTCTACATTTGATATGTTGTCTGTACTATTTTCAATTCAATATAGAGATACATTATTTGCACATCGTTGCATTCTGTTTTTATTTGCCTTCTACATATTTTTTGGACTATTTGTAAGAAAAGTTTTAAAACTAGACAGGGTGTCAGGTCCAGAGATGAGCAGCAGGATTGTGAGAGGAAATAGGCTTCAGAAACATAACACATTTGTGCTGACTAACTCTGAACAAAGGACAATAGATAGGACGTGTTGCCTGTTACTGATGGGCCCCACACATCCTTGTCCATGCCTCCTGCTAGAAATTGCCCATGTGACTGTCATAGGATGGATAGGACCATTGACCATAGGTTGGAACATACCATACAAGGGTCTTTTGTAGGATAATCCTTTCTTATTGGAGGGTATTTGACTGCAATGGTTGGTTATGACCATTGACCGCCTCCCATGTGTCCACCTCCCATGTGGCATAAAAGAGTGTTCATTTTGTATTCATTGGAGGGAGAAAAAGGAAAGAAATATGGAAGGTTAACATAGTTGCCTCATGCTGAATAAAGATGGATCTCCTGTCAGAACTGCAGGTAAGGATCCAAGCGCAGACTAGGGAAAAGACAGCAGGGTCGGGGACGGTGAGTCAGACGTCTCACGTAGCAAAGGCGAGGGTACAGGCGAGTGGCAGACAGAGTAGTCGGTGATGGACGGTAGTTCGGTTGACGGGCGGGCGGCAGAGGTACAGGCAGGGAGCTGGCAGAATAGTCGGGGACAGGCTCGGGATCAGAACGCGGGCAGGGCACAGTCGTACAGGCAGGGCGTAGACAGAATAGTCGAGGACGGGGGAGGGTTCGGTACACGGGAAGTCGGGACGAGTAGAGTGCGAGATGTGGTATGTGTGCATGAACCATTGATCCGGCAGGGAAGAGGTGACAGGGAGTAGTATAAATATGGTTGGTAATGAGGAGAGAGGGAGCCGGTGTGTGAGTGGTGATTGAGAACAGGTGTGAGAATAGGTGCGCGCTGGCAGCTCAGGGACGCGAGCACCTGCCTCTGCGTGCTCGCGGATGCGGGGGCGAGACATCTGCCCTGACTTCTGGTTGCATTCATTTTGTTCATGGATATCAAATGGATGAAAACTGACAGTTGCTTCATTCAGTTTAGCCCTGGCACTCACCAAGTATAGCCATACGCAGCATTGCCTTGTATTCATATCTGTGGCTGACAGGTACCCAGTGTAGTGATTTAAGAATGTGGTAATGTGGTCTGACCTTTTGGTCCCTGTACAAAATCTAGCAGCTGCATTTTGAATAAGCTGAATTTTTTAAATCATTTTTGGGTGGAGCCTTGTCAAAAGACCATTGCTGTAGTCAACCCTGCTAGAAATAAAAGATTTTATGTGGCTATGTTTATGTGACGAGAACCAAATTTAGCTTTATGCTCACAACCATGTTTTGGGGGTGTGTGAGCTCTAAAGGCATGGGGAATATTGTAAAAATTGATGGCAAGATGAATGCAACTTGTTATCAGATAATACTGGCAGATAATTAGCATTATTCTGAACGAAAGCTGCGTATTTTCTGTTATTTACATTGTTGAATAATCTAATGCTGTTTTGATCCGATTAGGGTCAATATATTTGTCTGATGTCATGATTGTTTACATTTTGATTGGCTAATTAATCATATATTAACACCTGCTGTTCTCCATGTTCTTTGTGCTGATGAAGGTCTTTGACTGAAACATTGCTGTTTTCAAGTAAAATATAACTTGTGTAAGCAGTTTCAGTGTGCAAAATTATTCTTTCTCTATTTCGTTTGATATTTTTTCACACACCTGATTATTTATTTTCAGGTTTGCAATTTGTTACCTATTTTGTACATTAAAAAGTCAAACTCACACACTTTGTATTAGTCAATGAAATATGAAATAATTTATTGCAAAATGTGGGGAAAGGTATTATATTTTGCGTCCAAGCTGTTTAACAAAATGTAGCAGATTATTCCAATATGCGGATGTTATTACATAATGAAGTGGGAATTCATAACATTTTGTCAGGCTATCACATAATGCGGTGGGCATCTTTTTCCTAAATGTGTACTGTAGCCTATGGTCAAACCTTCAAGTGACACACACCAAGGCAGAAACATTATGTACAGTATGAGCCTGTGATTTCAAACTGATAGTATATGTCAGAGACCAAAGCCACATTACTGACAGCACTTTGCCTTCCGCTGATTCACATCAGAGAACTCCTTAGACAACTCTCTTTGAACTCTTAACTTCATCCAGTCAATGTCTAACAATTCCCTGTTTTTTTCTAATAAGATTTAACTGATCTAACGATGGTTCTTAATTTATTTTCTTCCACACACAATATCTCCCCTTCTCTGTTTCTCGTCTCTCTTTGTACTACTTTGTCTGTTTGTTTCTCTTTAATTGTTTCTGTCTGTAGGAAGGGGAAGTGGACTGCTGGCCCCTGGCATGTCCAGTGTTGACATGCACGTTCTCGGCAGTGGCAGAGGGCGAATGCTGCCCGCGCTGTGTCGCTGACCCATGTGTGGCTGACAATATTGCCTATGACATCAGGCAGACGTGTCAGGACCCTGCTGGCATCACCCGCCTCAGCAGTGCCACGTGGCCTCTGCCAGGGTCACCCTGCACCACTTGCAAATGCAAGGTAACAACAACAACACATTGTCATCTTTCACATGACATGCAGACCAAGAAACACAGTCACAAAGGAGAACACAAAACATACCCAAACACACACACTGACAATTGTATTCTCAGATTTGTTGACTTTTTTAAATATAATTTGTTTATTGCACTTTCAGATGATTGTGTAATGTTTTACAGTTCTTGACAAATACATCATTATTAGTATTATTACTATTATTATTGTGTAATATCTAGCACATTATAATGTGGCTTTTAAAGGCATTTTTCCAGAGGTTAGCAGAAATCCCATTAATGGTAAATGATGCCCTATGCTCACGAAGGATCAATTACATAGTGGGACATGCCCAACAATAATGGAGCCTGTGATGAAAATTTCATCGATAGACACTCAAAGGAGTAAGACAGAGACAAAATTATCTTGGCACAAGTGTCCTGTACCTGTCAGTGAATTCTCCTTGAGAAGATTAGTTGCAACTGCACAGTACACAATCAGAATTATGTTCATTACATTAGTTTGTTGCTTCTTGCTAATGCATTAGAACACAGTCCTACCCAACACTTAAATTTGTATACCTGAATATCCAATATCTTTGTTTCCTTAGTCTAGGTTGATTAGAACAATTGTAAACAGTAACAGAATAGTGGAAACACTAACATTCCTGGTGCTTCTGTTCTGCTAGTGTAGCACCATAACAATTCCACTCTTTTTGTGTTGTTGGTTGAACAACCAACAATTAACAAACCTACAAGAACAGAAGAACAATTTCCTATCACTGTTCCAATTACTTATTTGTTAAGATTGTTTGCTTACGTTAAAGTATCACTCTTAAAGAATAGTTCCTAAACAATTCATAGTTCATCATCTAACCAGATCTCAGTAGATATACAATTACATTTGATTGTTTTATCTTGGATCTACAATCAAATTCACCTTTGGTGCACATAAATGATCAAACACCTTATTGCAAATCAAAACATTTCACACCATCTCGAAGCTCAGCTAACAAAACTATTATTCAGCCTTTAATTGCTCTACCAGATGAAACCCAGTGTGAATCTCTCCCAGCCGTTCATTTACCCTAGCACATCAAAGACATTGCAGTACTGTCATAAATTACGACCCCCCCCTTTTTGTCCTGTCTCTTCAGACCTTGTCCTAAAACAGGGTGTGAGGGTCTCAATTAACTAAAAGTAATCTAGATCTTGAAATATGTTACACTTTTACCCAGGGAAACAAAAGAATCCAGATACAACTTCCATCCTTTTTTACTCTTCAACTCTTGTATGTACTAGATAAACACTCAAAGTAATAGTTACAATTTTCTCTAAAAAAAATCTCAAGGCAGGTCTGGACCCAGACTTGCTGTTTGAGAGATAGCTGATGGTCGTAACCAATTCAAAACCAAAATAATAAAAACAGAATTAATTGAAGCCAAATTAGAAAAACCAATGTTGATAATGTCACCAGTAAATCTGTTTCTCCTCCAAGGAGATCAAACAAGTCAAAAACCCATTTCAAGCAGACCCCCCCACCCACAATGGCGTTTGTGTGAGTGAGTTGTGCACTCCAGGGGGTCAGTACCTCTCTTTACAATTTAAAACTCCTCAACTTGGTTTTCTAGAATTTCGCTTTCTTAGTATCAATTAAAACATACCAAAACGTAGAACCCATGTAAGGAATAACAAAATGTGCTCCCTGCACCTTTTTACCAACTTATTCCATAATGCATGAAATTAAAATGGTCACTTCTAATCAAATATCAAACAAACAAACTAAACAGTCACATTCTCATAGTCACTATTCATCCCTACAAATTAGTTCTTGCTCAGCTAGACCAAATCAAAATGTAAGATATATTTTACTCAACCATAACCATGTTAAGTTTTACATCAAACAAAACAGTTTCCAAAAATCAAAATAAGACAAAACACTGTAACTGTATACTAAGGGCCATAACATATTTTCTGATATAACTATTTCTAATTTAAGTGAGCAAACAGGAAAACCTTATTTTTCATATAACTCTTTAAGTACCAATTTAATTTACTTTGAACTCTAAGTTCAACACTTTTTCACCATAGATAATCATGTCATACATTCCCCCCTCGCTTTCACATCAGTCAACAGAAAATGACTGCATACATGAAAGCGGAACCAGTACAGGACGGACACAAAGAAAATCGAGAGCAAGGAGCCACAAACTGAATGTTACTCAAAAATAAAAGTTAAAATGCTAAAAACATCCACAAACCAAACAAAAAGAAAGACATGTGCCACACTGTTGCTCGTGTTAAGGAATTATAATCCGCATAACCCTACAAAAAAGTTGTCATACACAAAGAACCAACACCCAAATCAGCATATCAAAATTTGCATTTCCACAGGCAATAGCCAAACTATATCGTGAAACCAATAACAACACGTCTTAATGAATTTCCGAAAGTTCAGTGAATTTCACCAACTTAGAAGCAACCTGGTGCGACCAGTCTGAACACCCAAACATAACCCGTAATAATAGGCTACTTTAATTTAATGGGGAAATTTGGTAGAGGCCATCCCAGGGGGTCTGCCCCCCTTCCTGCATGTCAGGACGTCACCCACTGCTTGTCGGCCATAAAGGCCAAACAGGTTGCATAAAATGTTAATGAAACGCAAGTTTCCACACAAAAACATCTGACATGATCCTCAAACTAGCTGTAGTAAAAGACATCATGCTACAAATAAGAGACGTCATCCCACATTAACCAATGGTTCAAAGGTATGAACCTACTCATCCAATATCGTTGCTGTGTGTAAAAAAATTGCTAATCATAGCATCACAGCAATAGACAGAGATCAATAAACTCCACACAAACTTTCCCAAAACTTTCAGTAGTCACCACTTACTACATACTGTAGCCAACGCTTTCTAAACCACTTCATATCATTCCTTCTGCAACTCCCATACATTACCTCGGCCATATGCCCCCAATCCGCCCGGTAGGCCACGCATTCGTCACCGAATGAAAACGTCATTTACCGGAAAACCCTAATAACTCCCAAAGATACAATTGTTCACATGTCCAAACATCACAGCAAGTTCATTTTAGTCGGTCCATAGCTAGTACTACCGCACAAACCCATCATCAAACCTAAGCGTGGCGAAAATGCCGGATCCAAAGCGATCAACATGGGGTCGTCATGCCACCATCCGTCACCCTGGTACCTCGATTAACCATGCCGGCATGGTTTCATAAGCTCGTCAGTGTCAGCTCTTTCGTGCGACGGAGGAGAAGCAGACTGCGGAGACGAAGGATTTGTATTCATAGATTTTAATATAATAGAGCTGACTTGCGCTCATGCGAAGTGAAACAATAACACGCAAAGACAGGGGGGAACAGAGGACACATATATACTGGAATGGTAACGACTGGATGAGGATCAGGTGCGCTAAACAGGACAACAGGTGCGATGGATTGATGATGGGCGGTGGTGTTTAGAAGGCTGGTGACATCGAGCGCTGAGGCCCGCCTCCTGCAGGGGGAGGATGAGCTGCAGATGGCGTAGTTGTCACAGTACCCCCCCGACGCGCGACGACACCGACCCCGGGGACGACCCGGAGGACGCGGAGCAGGACGATCCGGTCGACGGCGATGGAAGTCGCGGATAAGGGCGGGGGCCAGAACGTCCCGTACTGGGACCCAGCTCCGCTCCTCCGGACCGTACCCCTCCCACTCCACGAGGTACTGGAGGCCCCCGCCCCGGCGCCTCGAGTCGACGATGGTATGGACGGAGTACGCCGGGGCCCCCTCAATGTCGAGAGGAGGGGGAGGGACCTCCCGCACCTCACACCCCTGGAGGGGACCAGCCACCACCGGCCTGAGGAGAGACACATGAAACGAGGGGTTAATAC
>JACXGJ010016137.1:0-12661 GCA_016801105.1 Esox niger
TCATTGCACCTGTTGTCTCGTTTAGCGCACCTGATCATCATTTAGTCATTCCCCTCAGTATATATGTTCCCTCTGCTCCCTTTGTCTTTGTGTGTTATTGTCTCTACTCAGAGCAAATGTCAGCTCCATTAAAACCATTTAACATACCAGCTCCGCAGTCCGCTCCATGTCTTCAGCCTTCCGTAAAGCCTGACAGGGTGCTTGTTTTTTTTGACTATGTAGGCCCATTTATTAGTTGATCTTTTTAGATCTTTGTAGGGATAATGTAGAGATAATTTGTCTCAGTTATTGTCTGCTTTAAATTGTTCTTACCGCATTAGGCCGAGGAATGCAACCCATCACCATTTCCTGTGTTGTTTCCACTCTCTGGTATTAACTCTGGTTCACAGGCTAACAGCATCAGATCTGCTGCTCTGCAAATGTTATGCTATTTTTGTTTGTGGCAACCATGCACAGAATTCTGCTAAGATGTCCAGTGATAACCATACACGGGTCTTACTACTAAGTCCTACTTCTTGCTACATTTAATATGTTGCTGTTTCTGCCTTTTTATATTTATTAATATTGCGACAGAGAAAATTAATTGTCATATGAGATGAACTTGAAAAGGAGGGTGAGATGGGTATGGAATGAGACAGAGCAGTCCAGCCATATACAAAGATATTTGTATGCGTCGGCATACTCAGACCCATTTAAGGCAATGATATTTTAGGGACAAGCAGGACAATGTCTCTGCACTCAGTAAAATTCAATAAAATGTCACTATCCCATGAATCCATATTTAAATTATGCTGTTTACAAAAACAAAAAATAATGGTAAAATTGATTCATGGAACAATTATGTATCAGTGCAGGGACATTATCAATGCTTATGTCATAATAGTTTTACACAATGTAGATACATTTTCATATTGCTTTGTAATTGACTCGACTAGCCAAACGTGACAACCAATGTTTTCCATAATTAAACAGAATAATCAACTACGAGCACAGAAAGTGAAAATATGTCCATGGGTATATATAGGTGAACTTACCCTTTAACAAATAAAACCGAAACATTAAACTTTACAAAAATAACACAGAAACATTCAACGAGTTTGTTAAAATAAATCAAAGTAATCAGTAATGCAATTTCTTTGCAGAGAAAAAATGTGTGCATGTCTAGATTTATAACCCCTCAAATGACTACACTTTTAAGGATAAGACCATTTTAACACTGTGCACTAAACTTACACATCTAAGGTGAAGTTTTTGGGCTGAAGTGCAAAAATTGCTTTTGAAGAGTATAATCCATCAACAGGCAATGATGGCAGGAGCATTTTGGTTTGGGGCTACTTCACTGCCTCGGGGACTGGTCAGTCTGCCATCATGGAGTTAACCATGATTTCCACATTCATCCAGTGGATATTTGAGTGGGATCTTGATCTGTCAATTAGCTGAAGCTGAACCATGAATTCAAATGGGGATTTTATTCCATTGCTAATGGGTCAAAATGACTAAATAATGAATTGCCCTTATCAACACTGTGATTTTGTTGATATTTTCACATCATGAGGTCAGAATAACACAGAATGATGTATGATCATGTACTTATTGCATAAGAGATTCAGCAGTCAGCTGGGATGGAAATATAGTAAAGGGATGAAAATGATCAAACTGAATGTTCCAAGGTCAAAAGCAAAATCTGGTAAATAGATTATTCAAATGTTTTATTGTGTGCATTGTTATAAAAATAAACACAGGCTGATTTATTTGATATACCAGTTATGTTTAAAAAAAAGTAATATTACAAAGCATTGGGACTTTAATCTCATATAAATACTGTGGGCTGTACATGCAAGACAACCCTCAAACATCACACACTTGAAGCAGTTCTGTAAGAAAGAGTGAGAGATATTCCTCCAAGTCGATTTAAGAGAGAGAAAGACAAGAAACGCCTACATGAAGCTATTTCTGCCAAAGGGGGCAACACCAGCTTTTGAAGCTGGGGCTGCAGATATTTTTACAGCACAAGGAAATTGCATTTCTGTAGATTTTTGTTGAATAAATAATGGCAAAGCATAATTTCTCAGTTTTTTACTCTTAAATTAGGTTACCTTTATCCATCTCGACTTGTTCCAAAAATATCAGGATATACAACACTTTTAAGGGTTTGTAGTTATTTGTAAGAGAAACATGTAAATGTTTATTGTGAACTCCTAAGAACACATTACTCTTGTGTCCAATATCTATCAGACTTAACAGAGGGACTATAGAACCATTGCAGTCCTCTGGACTTGCAAAAGCAGTAACTATGGATTGCACTTTAGACATGATCACATTTTCAATAGAGAAGCAAAAAGCATGTTATAGGGTTCTGTTTCAATTGTAGGCACAGTGTGGTCACCAGAATAAAGGGTTTTCTGAATGCCTGAGTTGATCATAAGGGTATATTGGCAAATGTCTTGTTTCTACTCAGGATGGTTATTTTCTCAGATATTGCCTTTTACATTCCAATTGCATGAGAAGAGGTGATTTGCGATTCCTCATCCTACCCCGCTCATATAATTGCGCAATCACCATAATTTTAACTGCGTTAACACAACGCCACTGTTGTTTTTTTCTCACAACTGGTGATATTGTGAAACAGTGCACTGAGCGCAGTGTGATATTATTACAGCCAGTTGGGACATGAAAAAGCTCACGACTGACAGCCTCATCCGTTTGCATCCATTAAAGTGTGGCCGGGACTGTCACTTTTAAGTTTATTAACGGTGACTCGGCGGACCACTGACAGGCCTCACAGGCCTGATAAAGCAAATCACAGGCTTTTCTGACAAGGTAAAGATGGAGACGGAACCAAAGAACAATGCCTGGAATGGCTCCCTCAATTATACGTGTGACATCAAACATTCCAAATGCAATCAACAGTTCAAACGGTGAGGGAAAGTGCCAAAAAAGAGAAGAAAATGAATCAGAGAGCGATGCGTCTCAGGGAAACATTGATTAAGGTATGTAGGACATAAGAGAAGTTATGGGTGTGAATGTCTGTCAGTCACTCAACATCATCGCACACACGATCAGATCATATCTGACATACTGCATTTTACTGGTAATGAAAGTATATTGTTGGCCTGCGTAACTTTATGCTTAGAGAGGAATAGAAAAAAAAACATTTGACCATTTTACAATATTCATTTAGACATTCATTCTGATTACAATGGCACAGGTGATTGTGCTGGGCCAAAAATGACATTTCTCTCAATCCCCTGCAGTCGCTCATTTGATATGCTAATATGCTCCAGATGCCATGATTACAGGGTTAATTAAATGCTGAATTCCGCCGCTCCTGTTGCTCCCTGAATAATGCACCAGAGATTAACAAATGAACGCCTCCTTTGCCTGAAAACGTTAAGAAACCACAGAAAATGGCAATGACTGCAACAGTGCAAAGAAGAAACAAGGATGAAAAGGAAACAAAAGATTTTGATTGAGCAATACATTATTGAGTGGCAAATGGATGTTTCTCTAGTCAGCCACATCTGTGTGTCTGGGCCCACATCCATCCATCTTAGGGAGGCCAGGGGTGACCATGTGCATTTTGCACCGACGATATTTGGACGTGGAGGGGCTGGCGTCTTGTCGACAGAAGCCAAGCGCGTAAATGTCCTCTGGCTTTACGAACATTAGCACGAACACAACAACCCGGACAATTCTCATGTAACACGTTTTAAGCATGCCTGCAGCAAACTGAGTTACAAAACTGTGATGAACCTGCAAAAATCGAGGACAAGAGGGACACTTTTTTTTAAACACAAGTTCATCTGCACTGTCAACTATTCTGCCCAAATTCTTCTCATTAAAACATGTCTGTTTTAAATGCGCTAGGAAGATTATTAAAGGTTTTGTGTATATAGCATAACAATGGTATTCTAGTTGCTGTGTTCATTAAACTAAAACAATAGGTATTACAGCACGTATAGATGTCTTCTCATTATAGAAACTGTTTTTAAAATGGACTTCTATTCTCTAATGATATGCCATTTCATTGGCTAAATTTAAAACATATTCAGAAAGTATTCAGTGCCCTTAACCTTTTTACATTCTGTTCATGTCAAAATACGATTTATGATGGTAGAAACCTTCACACATAAACCCGTAATGACATAGCAAAAACACATTTATAAACATCTTCATAAGTATTCAGACCCTTTGCCCTAGCTCTTAAAATCAATCTCAGATCCTGTGTTGCATCCTGGGTTGATGTGTGTTGTGAGGTCCCATGCTGCTCGTGGTTCCACTGTATCTGGACGTTCATGCATCCTGCCACTCATCGGCTCCTTGTTCGCCTTCCAACGCACCTCGGCCGTCGTCACATCAGCCACTCTCTGTTATGGTGTACACCTGTGCTTTGTTTTGGGGGTATTTAGTGGGGATTCTCGCGGGCCATCCTTTGTGAGATATTTTTGAAATGGCAGCCTGCATAACGATCATTCTGTTCCATAATCTCCTTCCTGGCATTTTGTATTGTTGTGCCCTCATGGATGTTTGGGACTGCCCTTGGTTCTTTTGCCCTGTTTTTTGTTATACGCTCTTTGTGAACCCGGCTGTGCTGTGGCCCATGTTTTGTTTGAAGGATCTATAATTAAAGTTTACACTCTGCGTTTGGATCCCCTCTGGTCTCCCGCGCCCATCATTACATGTGTCAAATGAAATAGATTTTAGATGACATATTAAAGGATACACGTGTCTACATGTGTTCCCAGGAGTACAGTGGGCTCCATAATTGTGGAATGGAAGAAGCCAGGCCTTTATGGTAGAGTGTCTAGATGGAGGAATATGGCAAGCTCTTCTCTGGTCCGATGAAAAGAAAATCAAAACATTACTCCTGTGCTGTGTGCCATGCCGCCTGTTACATTTCTCTGTTCAGTGTCTTTTGCTTCTTTGATTGGTTTCACCTGGGTCTAGTTAAGTCTTTACCGGTATCTTGTTTACCACTCATCATGTCCCTATTTACGTTTCATCTGTCCTGGTGTTCCTTATCAGTCATTGTTTTATAAGATGTTGCTGATCAAGTCTTTTGTTTTTGAGCCTGTTGTTACTAAGCCTGTTTAATGTGCTTTGTTCTCCTTGCACATGTGTCCTGCCTCCTCAATTATACATAGACCTTCTGGCAAAAACAAAGTGCCACTCAACCCCTGGCTAATACCATCCCTATGGTGAAGCATGGTGGCAGGAGCATCATGCTATGGGGATGCTTGTCAAAGGCAAGGATTCAGGGACTGGTCAGGATTAAGAAAATAATATAATGGAACACAATAATTTTATAATACAGAATAAAACTAGGTCCTTGAAAAAAACCTGCTCCAGTGCGCCAAGATGTCAGACAGGGGAGAAGATCAATCTATGAATACAACTATGACCCAAAGCCAAGAAAATGTGGGAGTGGCTCAGAGGCAGGCCTTTGAATGTCATTGACTGAGTCGCCCAGCCAAACAACTTGAGCACCAATGAACATCTGTGGGGAGACATGAAGATTGCATTTCATAAATGCTCCCCATCGAATCTGACTGAGCAAAATAGGACCTGCATGGATGAATGTGAGTTACAAAATGCCAAATGGGATTCTACAAGTTTGCTTTTTTTTATAAATTGGAACTTTTCAAAATTGTCTGTAGTTTATCAACTTAATCAATCAATTAGAAATGACGTTTGTAACACGACAGCTTTTCAAAAAAGTGAAAGGTTCGGAATACATTACGAAATCATTGTGTATGTCTTTTCTCTTACACCAATTGGCACATCTAACATTTCTCTTACACCAATTGGCACCTCTTACTGAAACTGCTAAAGAGTAAATAATAAATAATATAATTATAATAAATAAAACAGAAATACATACATTTGTATGGAGTTGCTGTACATTTTTCATTACTAAGGTGAAACAAGAACTTATTATTTTTCTAGTAATTAGAACACCTCAAGATAATTATAGGCCATACAAGTACTGCAGCTGATTCTGAGCATTTTGATCATTTCCACACTTACAAAATTATAACATTTGGGCCATGGGAATTTGATACCTCATAGCCAGGATGGCAAGATCCATCATGAGAAATTAGTCAGACCCTAATGTACTGGAATGATGAACTGATTTTGGCCCACTTCAAGCACTGACACCATTCAAATACCAACCATACCATATGCCCACATATTCCAAATCACTTTCTAGTATGAGTCATATTCGGATATGAATTCCATGTTGTTCTTCGTATCTACAGATAATGTGACAATTTTCACACTCTGTCATCAAGAGACAGGGATCCGTAAAAATGAATTTCTGTGTGACTGACAGTTTCCTTTTAATAACTCCTTAAAAAAGAAAGAGGTTTTATATCCCTAATTAATTCAGGAGGCGTGCATTGGATGTGTGCCTAAAGGGCCACTGCAGCATTTAGCCTTCCAAACAGCTCTCTCAGCGAGAGCGACAGAAAGGGGAGAGGAAAAAAAGAGAGAGACAAAGGAGAGAGAGGCTCGAGAGAGATTGTATGAGAACTTTTCATAATGCAAATGTGAACCGATCATACAGCCAGATGACACAGATCACAAGTGTATTGTAAGATATGTCAGGATGAATTACGGACATTATTTTGGATACCACTAGTGGGGACAGAGATAGCACCCCCAACCTTTTAATAAAAATACAAGTGTCCTGTGTTTACTTCAGGTTTGCAGCAATGATTCTGTGAAGAAATGTAGAACAGTAGTCTCTGTAATGCTGGGCATACTCTACTATACTGACAAAAAATGTACAGATAGTCAGGGTAAGGGTTATGGTTAAGGTAAGGGACAAAATTTACTCTGGTCAAATGTTCTCTCCGCGTTTAGCCAGTATGAAAAGAAAGATCTGATCTCTCCACTGAGTCAACTAATCCCATTTATTTCTGAAGTATTTCAAGTGTTGTATGTTGTGATCAGGATGAAATCATAAAGAGTTAGGACATGGATGTCGAGATTTTCATAGTGTGGGAATCTCAGGCACTGCAGACTGACATGCGTAAAGATTTGGGATTTGCAAATTAGTAACCGTGAGCCAAGTTGAAACCAAATTGCTAGATCTTTAGGGCTTGTTCAATGGACACAGATTAAGCCTAGGCTAGATCAAAAAGATATATATTTCACCACTCAATCTGTGTCCGTTGAAACCAGCCCTAGAAGTCATAGTTTATGCCCAGCTTGAGTGAACATTTATACAGGGAATGCTGAAATCTCCTCAAGCGCAGTTGAAAACTCCCACTCACACTAACTATACCGCTGTATGCATCTCACAGCTTGGGCCCACAACACCAGTACTATATGACATGGACATGTCTGACTATTTCACGTTCAGATGAAAACAATGAATGCACTTGCAGTCTTTAGAGCTGTTAAACAGACCATGTAACATCCTGGAGAGTATTCCATATGTGTTAAGAAAAGGCATGTTGAATAAAGTCCTTAGTCAGCATGTACAGTGCATCTAGCCAAGTTGGGAACAACATTTGTAGAAAGAAAAGCAGGGTCCTGTAATGACATAGTATCTGGTTGTGTCCTGATTGAAAATTAATTTGTAATTAAATGCTGATATCTTTCCCAGGCATCTACCAGATGTGATCGTATTTGCTTTGATTACATCACGTATATGAAATAAACAATCAGTAGACGACTTCAGGCCTGTTATCATCTCACCTTGTCCCAATTACTCCTGTAAGTAATGTCTGAATGACTAAAATGCTAATGTTTTGTTCCAACTTCATCAACTGAGCCTTTGCCACTTCTTAAGCATTGTATTTCTGATTAAATTATCTAGAAAATGTTTGTCAGTGATTTCAGTGTTAATGGAAGTTATAACAGAGACAGGAGAGGAACTGAGACACCCAGATGCCAAATTGTTGTCTTTGAGGTAACTTTGATCTACTTATTGCAACAAACTCCACACACTGGAGCACGAGTATATCTTTTTAAAAACACAAAAGTATATCATACCAGGGAACTGAAGACCAATACTAATCAGAATTGTTCCAGTTAAATTCTGTAGATATACTAATACTTTAGAATCAATGTATCTGTAGTGGGAAAAGTATTATGTAAGTACCTCCAACATTTTGATATATTTTTTAAATAGTTTTGATCTTGGTAGCTTTTGAAATGTTGTTCCTAACAGTGGAAGATGACAACAATTCTAATAATAACAACAAAATGATTTATTATTGTAAAGTATGAAGAACAAAAAAGGTTTTGTGTTATAAACATTCCAAGGGGATTCCAAGTTGCATATTGGCAATCAATCTCGATTAGCCCTAGGCTTGAATAGCTGCAGTTCTAAGAGAAGCTCTAAATTCCTCTTCTGTTATATGTTGCACTGGGAATCAAGTAATCCAATACCTTTCTAGTTATTTTGTTGCTACAACATGTAGCTGAGTGAGAGTTATAGACTGCAATTAATGCATTGGCAAGTGCCAGACTATTTCACAACCTGAGGTACATGATAAAAATGCAGATCCTTTAACAAGCAAACAAAAGCAAACAAATTATTAGAGAGCACGCTGTTATGATATTACGTTTACAAAGAATCGAAACAAAAAGCATGCAAATGTGTCAGAGAAGAGTGATTTTGTTCAAGTGAATTTGTCATAATAATCCTCAATCTGTGTAGTTCCCTCACAGGCCTTCTTGATTACCTCTGCAAATCCAAAACCAACAACACAAATCCAAATACCACCACTGAGCTAATGTTGAATGGCTTATTCTGATTGTCTGTGGAAAAATTATGAATACTGATTCTGAATCGGAGGGTTAATTGCTCTTCTATTTTTGTGATTGACATCTTTACAGGACACTTCCTTTGAAAATGTTATGTGACTTGCTTGCGATTTACCCTGAAGATACATCATGATTTTTGATTAGAGGTAAGCTCTGATTCAGATGGTGTTCCACCAATAAACAATTAATTTGATATTTGCCTATTTTTTTATAGGGGTACCTACAAGTAATTTCTCTAATAGTACAGTTCACCATTTCATGTGCACTGCACTGAACACCACCACTGCCAGTTAAATGGTGGATGGTGGATGGTATTAAACTGACTGACAGCACAACATAGTATAGTACACACTCTACTATGATATAATAGATACTGTACTAAGATGTAACTAGTTTTCAGTGTCCGTTGACTTGTGGTGTTGTGCTGTGCTCCTTTGCTGCGAACACTGGTTCTGCTAAATAGAAAGTAAGGAGACGTGTGGGCGTTAGTAAGACCTGGGAAAGGTGATTGACATTGAGACAGGGAGAGGGAGATGGTGAGAAAAAGAGAAAGGAAAGCAGAGGGGGGAGAGACAGATATGTTGTCCAGACTGTTTTTACAGTTTTGAGCTGAACATGACACTATGACAGCGAATGGGAAGAGAGTAGCTGGTGAGCCAAATTATTAGCATCTTTCCTTACTCTGTTCTATCCAATTTTGTTTCTGTCATTCTGTTATCATTGGTGTGATTTTGGAAGAATCTGAGCTGTGATTAGTGGACTACATTTTTACTATCGTTCAGGGTAGAAATATGTATTTAAAAAATGCCTCTCCAACAAGTAGAATAGGAGTCAAGTCTGCTCTTTTTCTGGAATTTTTATCTGCAACGTTCTCAAACGTTGTTCAACTGAATTGTCTATTTCTATTTTTAATGTTTGTTAGAGCAGATGTGCAAATTATGCTTCTTCAATGCATGCTGGTGAAGTTTTGGTATAATGTGCTTTAAAGTATCTTTATCTTACTAAATCTCTTGTCCTCATTTTTATGTCTCCAGAAACATTTTAGATGTGTTATAACAGTAACTAATTAGGCAGAGGATAGCACTGCTAGCTATTTTTATAGCTAGATATTACAACATTGCCATATACAGCTCTGGAAAGAATTAAGAGACCACTCCTATTTTTTCTTCATTTAGCATCTCTACATGTATGGCAGCCATTCCATTTCAGTGTCTGTTAAATTCCAACACAGGAACACTTCATTGTATTTAATGAGGTACAGATTAGGTGATAACCTGAACCAAATCAAATTTAACAAGGAAAAGTATAAAAACCACTGCTGTGGTCATCATTATCCTCTTGCAATAGAACCAGCTGGATGGCTGGATCAGCACGACAAGAGTGGAAAATAAAGCTTTGAGTGAAGAAAAGAAGGGTTAAATTCTGGCTTTACTTGTAAAGGGATACAGTGAGCGTCAGGTTGCTTCCACTCAGAACATTTCAAAGACAGCGGTTTATAAGAATAAGGTCAAGCAACAGACGCAGACCTGGAGAGTCCTACAAGCCACAGTGTCTTGCACCCACCGTGAAACTTGGTGGAGGATCGGTGATGATCTGGGAATACTTCAGCGAGGCTGGAATCAAGCAGATTTGTCTTTGTGAAGGACACAAGAATCAAGCCAAGTACAAGGTTATCCTGGAAGAACACCTACTTTCTGCTCTGACAATGTTCCCCAACTCTGAGAATTGTTTTTTTCCAGTGGGACAATGCTCCATGCCACACAGCCATGTCAATCAAGTTGTGGATGGAGGAACACCAGATCAAGACCCTGTCATGGCCAGCCCAATCTCCAGAACTGAACCCCTTTGAAAACCTCTGGAATTTGATCAAGAGGAACATGGATGGTCACAAGCCATCAAACAAAGCCAAGCTACTTGAATGTTTGTGCCAGGAGTGGCATAAAGTCACCCAACAGCAATGTGACAGACTGGTGGAGAGCATGCCAAGACGCATGAAAGCTGTGACTAGAAATCTGGGTTATTCCACCAAATATTGATTTCTGAACTCTTCCTAAGTTAAAACATTAGTTTTTTGTTGTTTAAAAATTAATTTGAAATCTTTTTTTTTTTTTGCATTATTTGAGGTCTATACAATATTTTATTATTTTATTTCAATTGGAATTTGGGAGTAATGTTGTTTGTAGTTTATAGTATAAAACAACATTTTTCCTTTTGCTTAAACACTTACCTATTAATAGTAAATCCAGAGGAACAGAACATTTTGCAGTGGTCTCTTAATTTTTACCAGAGCTGTGTCTAAAATAAGTTTAATGGCTTGAAGTTGATTATATTGGTAAAGTTAGTTTCTAACAAAGCTTTCTAAGCTTATAATATGCAATTTATATAAAAGGGTAATTAGCCTCCATCCAACGTTTTGACCATCATACATTGCAAGGATTTTCTGAGTGACTGACAAAGCTGCTATACATGAATTGGCATGCTAGCTATGCATGGAGCAGACAGTAATTTGAAGACCCAAAATGCATTTGAGCTGTTCAACGCTCTGTACTGATACCAGGAACATTAAAACCGTCACAGGCAAACTTGTTATTTTCGTTCTACAAAATTGTCATTGTACAAAAATGTAGAACTACAGATCATTGTTAAAAATATCGCTGTTGTGTCAAATTCATTTAAATTCAAATTCACATTTCATACCAATCAGATTCGATATTTCAGCCTCAATGGTTAATAAACAGTTTCTATATTCCTATTTGAAACTGTAAACTATAAAACCATTAATTATTCTTTTTACTTAGCAAGAATTGTCCTTAAGGCAAAGCCTGACAGCTGACTATGTTGAAGAGTGCCCTGGATTGGCATATTGATTTCTGGGTTACTGTATGTGGTGCAATCATCAGGCATTAACAAGATGTCGGCCTACTCTTCAAGAATCAATATATATGTTTTAATTAAAGGAGGCCTTTAAAGATCAGTTCATCAATAATGAATTTTTTATTTATCGTCAAGAAATAATCCGGACACTCCAAGAACATGTGGTGAATGTTACTTTAAAAACCAACCAAGGACCCTGAGGAATCCTTCATTACTTTTTAATCTCCGCAGCCCATTTCCTCTCTGGCATCACTCTCCTTCATGTTTTGAGGGTGTGTGGACCTCAGCTGGACTCACATTATGTATTGTAGTTCCAGGTTTGTTCTGCATCTATTTAACACATTTGCTAACTCCCTGACCAAAGCCTTGCTTCCCTTTGCCTAAAAGAATTAACTAATCAGAATCCAAAAACCCATAAATGTTCTGACACTTGGAGTTAAACTTGTAAGTTAAACTTGTAAGGTATTTGAAACACACCCATGTGGAATACCCTTTTAAAAAGTGTTTGCATAACCTCTTACTACACATATCCAAGAAATTGTAGTCAATGAGAAGGAGGAGAAAAATAATGTAAGAAAGGAGGAAGAAAGGAAAGGATATTTTTTATGTAATGGTTTCTGAAATAGAAATGACAAATCTTTGCTTGATAGAATATTAGTTAGACAAGCAAGATGTGTTTACTAATCACATTTGGAAATTGAAAGGCCTTGATTTCTATGTAAGCTGTTATTATATTGTGCTCCACAAACATTTCTTGGTAGCAAACTGGCAAGGCACAAACCTGGATGGGCAGGAGATCTGTCATGGGAGAGAGTGGGATGGGCTGGGAATATGTCATTGGAGAAGGTGGGATGTGCTGGGAATCTATCATGGGAGAAGGTAGGATGGGCTGGGGATCTGTCATGGGAGAAGGTGGGATGTGCTGGGGATCTGTCATGGGAGAAGGTGGGATGGGCTGGGGATCTGTCATGGGAGAAGGTGGGATGGGCTGGGGATCTGTCATGGG
>JACXGJ010016138.1:0-12660 GCA_016801105.1 Esox niger
ACTCATCTCCGTACAGACTCCCCGTGTATCGACCTCCTGCCTGTCCCCGACGATTCCGCCTGCTCCTTGTCTGTACGTTAGCTGCCCGACAGTGTTCCGACCTCTCGCCCGTCTCCGACTACTCTGCCCGTTCCCTGCCTGTACCACTGTCGCCCGCTCGTGAATCGACCTTCCGCCTGTCCCCGACTACTCTGCTCGCTGCTCTCCGCGCTTGGGTCCCAACCAGCAGCCCTGACAAGAAGAGCTTGATATTGTATTTTTTTTGTGTTTGTTTCTTGCCACTCTTCCATCGATGCCAGATTTGTGGAGCACTTTTGATATTGTGCACCCATTGACCAGTTGTTGCCATTGGTGGCCTCTTTGATCAGTCTCCTTAGAAGAACAGCCTGATCAATGCAAGGTCCGGATGTTGCCATACACGTTCCATTTCTTAACAATTGTATTAACTGTGCTCCAATAGACAAAGCCTTTGAAACCTTTTTATAACCATCCCCTGACTTGTGCCTTCCACTACTTTATTTCTTGGAGCTTTTTTAAGTGCATTTCTGCCCATTGTGGATTACTTGCCAAATGACACCCTATCCCCTATATAGTGCACTACTTTTAACAGGTCAAAAGTAGTGGACTAAATTAGGGCATAATGCGCCATTTTGGGGCATAGAAGCTTGTTTCTTGAGGGCTGTCATTATTTCCCATGGAGAGAGAAAGCTCATCCAGCACTGACAGAAGCCATTAAAGAACTTGACCTCCATGTAAAGTGGTCTCAGACACGCTGGTTCACTGAGATCACATCTGACTGTTCCCAACTCAACTGAATACTAAAATGTATTGTTTTCCTCCTTTTCCATTCCAAAATTGTCTGCATATGCAAATCTTCTGAGATAGTTAGTTGTTTTCTAAGAGCTAGAAAGGGAAAGGTTTCAAGCCACTTGTCTGAAGGCCCATGGTGTATTATGTCATATCTAAAGTGGCGACATTGATTATATGTGTCTAGGGGTAATAGGAGTTGTTATCCAAGGTGATACTTTACATCAATCTTTCACAACCGTAGACAACCACAGAACTTTAAAATGTATTATGGGTCTGCGGGATTGAGAGCCAATTAGTGTGTGTGTATTGTATTTTTTATATATATATATATATGACCATGCAGTCAACACTCTTTTTTTCTTGTTGTTGCTATTAGCTCTATATTTCTATTTTAACTATATATATTTTTTCATTCTGCATTCATTTATCCCAGCAATCTTTTTTCTCGCTTCCACAGATACATATTCAGCTAGCCCAGACGTCTAGCCTTAGTAAGTAGAGTTTTACAATAATAGAGAACAGAAGGTGTCTGGACACTTTCTGTCGGCAGTTGCAGGACATATGCAGCATTGAAACGAGACAGGGTTGTTTCAGCTGTCATGTTAACAGCCACACCTGAGAATCTGTGCTAAGCTTGTGTCCTAAATACTGTAACACCCTATTACCTATGTAATGCACTAATTACGGCCAATAGACAAAACAACTTTGTCACTATAGGCATATGCCCTCTTTGTGAAAGCTCACTTCTGTTCTCCATTGCACACTAAGCTCATTGTCAATGCTCCTGTTCAATCTAAATTGATATTTTGCAGTTGATGTTTTTCCCTTTTCATGCTGCAATGATAATCACTTTTCCTCTAATGAAGCCATCACATGTGTAAATAAAAACATAAATATTTTTATTTGTGTGAGGTTCTGTTCTGTTTTTTTTGCCTTTGTCCCTGAATCTCATTCAGTTCGGTTTTCTTGAGTGTAGCTTGGCTGTCTTTCGTTACTGTTTTCACCTATCTTGAGGGTGTTTCATATATGTGTCCCAACCCGCCTGTCATTAGGTTGTGTTTTTGTCTTCCCTAGTGTTGTCATTAAAAAATCATTTTCGGTTGACTCTGCACCTGGCGTCCTGCGTTTCCTAACCATGACAGAGTGACTTGACCAAAAATGGACCAAGCAGAGTTACTGCAACAATTGGAGGCCCAAGAGAGGCGTCTCAATAAGATGGCCTCACTTATCTTGAGGGCCATAGCCTCCCACCAGGGGGTCGATAGCTACTCCTTTTGGCCCCCTGCCTGGACACCTTGCCAAACAATATTTGGGGAGCGTTATAGGGGCAGCCGGCACAGAGGGTCGAGGAAGAGACTGCCGGTTAAGCCGGCAATCCAGAGCCTCCTGCCTGGTGGTCCTCCCAGGCTGGTCCCGGCCCAGTCCAGCACACCAGCCCCCTACCTCGTTGGCCCCCGCCTGGCATCCCTGGTGCTGCTCTGGGGGAAGCGCACTCACCGGCATCAACATCCCACTCTGCTCATGGGTAGGAACTCCTGCCTGCTATAATGCCCTGTGAGTTTCTGTTTTGGTCAGTTTTTGTTTTTCCCATTGTCCCTGAGGGTAGGTTGTTCCGTTTGGTTTACATTAAAATGTATCTTCCAATGCCTACCCAGAGCAGTCTACAGTAATTACAAAAGTCTACTTAAAGAAAATAACAGGTCTGAATGCTAGCTGCCACATCTAACCAGGCATGTTCTTTGAAACCTCCATTGACTATTCAAGCCATTACCGTTGAGATTGAGAATTAGAGGGGAATCACAGAATATGATAATTAGGCACCTGGCTAGTCTTCTCAATTATTTGTGTCTATTTAAAAAAAAACGTAGACATGTAAATGTGCTATTTGCTCAATGTGCCATTAGCGCAGTAAAAGAAGAGGGGTTCCCACAATTCTCTTTTCAACTGATGAAAAAGTCAATTATCGTCACCTGTATTGATAGTTACTGTATCAGACGGACAATGAAACATACGGTGGCTCCCGGTATTAAAAGTCACTCAATGTAATATAATAAATTATAAAAAAATACTTACATAGGTGAATTTAAATTACGTTCTTTTTAGTTGGGATTATATAAAATAGGCCCTGTGCACTTCCTACTAGTGTGCCAGTTTCCGGTCCTGAATGTTACAAACCAGTAGAGATAATATCGCTAGCGCTGTATTTAAAAAAAAAAAAGGGATCTCCAGGACTTGCCTAAATTTAACATTAATGGTATAGTCAAATCCGCCTACAAAACTCCAGCTAGCACGAAGGAAAACAGGTTCCAGATGTTTATTGGAAGCTACAAAGACAACTATGAAGGTAAGCGCCAAGGCAATGACCGATTTGCAATCACACATTCAACTACTTACAGTGCCTTGCAAAAGTATTCACCCCCCTTGGCATTTTTTGTCTTTTGTTGCCTCTCAACCTGGAATTAACATGGATTGTTTGAGGATTTGCTTCATTTCCTTTACAGAACATGCCCACAACTTTAAGGATTTTTATTTTTTTTTATTGTGAAGCAAAAAACAAATAGGACAAAATAACAGAAAAAGTTAATGTGCATAACTATTCGGCCCCCTAAAGTCAATACTTTGTAGAGCCACCTTTTGTAGCAATCACAGCTCCAGGTCGCTTTGAATAAGTCTGAGCTTGCCACATCTTACCACTGGGATTTTTGCCCATTCCTCCTTGCAAATCTGCTCTAGCTCCTCCAAGTTGGATGGTTTGTGCAATCTTTAAGTCTGACCACAGATTTTCTATTGGATTGAGGTCTGGGCTTTGACTAGGCCATTCCAATACGTTTACATGTTTCCCCTTAAACCACTCAAGTGTTGTTTTAGCAATGTGTTTGGGGTCATTGTCCTGCTGGAAGCTGAACCTCCGTCCTAGCCTCAAATCACGCACTGAGTGGTACAGGTTTTGCTCAAGAATATCCCTGTAATTAGCACCATCCATCTATCCCTCAACTCTAACCAGTTTACCAGTCCAGTCATAGCTGTTGTGCCATGTTCTTTCCATTTGGTTATGATAGATTTAATGGTGCTCCAGGGGATTATCAAAGATTTTGATATTTTTTTATAACCTGACCCTGACTTGTACTTCTCATCAACATTGTCCCTTACTTGTTTGGAGAGTTCCTTGGTCTTCATGGCAATGTTTGGTTAGTGGTGCCTCTTGCTTAGGTGTTGCAGCCTCTGTGACCTTTCAAAAGAGGTGTGTATATGTACTGACAGATCATGTGACACTTAGATTGCACTTCAGAAGTCACATAATTGTCACTAATTATGTGACTTCTGAAGGTAATTGGTTGCACCATAGCTTTTAATGGGCCTCATAACAAGGGGGTGAATACATATGCACATATTTATTTAAAAAAAATAGTTTCATGTATATATTTTTCCAACTTAGACTATTGTGTTCTGATCCATCACATACAATTCAGATTTTAATTTTTTTTTAACTAAAGGCTGTAATGCAACAAAATAGGTAAAAAGCCAAGGGGTGAATCGTTTTGCAAGGCACTGTAGCTACTCAGCAAAAGTAACATTAACATTAGCTAGTTCATGTCAACTATTTTACATGGAATCTAGCTGAAAGGGTTTGTATTTGTGTTAGCTTGCAATATAATTATGCCAATGATGTGTAATGCATAAAGTACATTTTATGTCATATATTCTGCACAGTAAATAACAAATATACACTGACAGAGCGTAACGACACACTGCATGTGGGTAGGGAAGGATGATAGATACTGTAGATACTAGCAACATTGCTAAGAATACTTATTCTATCGGACACTAATTCTGGTCAACAAATGTAGGAGACATTGTTTACATTTAATTTTATCACTAGATTATCATATCACTCACGAGTATACATAACTGAGGGTTGTTGAACAAAGAAACAAACATTTAACCTACTCCAGTAGTCTTTATGGTCTACCTTGGGGGCCTGAGTTGTGCTCCTCATCAGTCCTAACCTGGATACATTGTGGTAAAGTACATGAACTTTTCATAATGTTTTTCTTCACTTCATAGATGTTAAAGCACTCTGTATCAGTGATAGTGCTTTGAAGCCACTGATCCTGAGTTACAGGAAGTGCTATGTGCAACCACCTGGATGGTCAGCATTACCAGACAGGACACTTCTCACTACTTAACACACTAGCTCCATTTGTTCACAGCTGCACAGAGGCAGAACTGGTCCGGTCGATAGCATGGAGGTTCGGAAACCAAATAACTCCTGTGCTGATGGAAGATAGTGAGGTTAGAGGCACCTCAAATTAATGTTTTAGAAATGTGATATTTGGAGTTTGTAAATCTGTATGTTCTCATCTATGTTATTTGATGTACACTGATCTTTTACCCCTTCAAGCCATCAATTATGCCCAAAAAAGGCTTAAATATTTTGCAAGAGTTCCCTCTACATAGCTCTCAATGGTCAAATGCCTGACATGGACCTTGTCCACATCTCAGAAACGTATGCTAACTTTTCTCCACATACTGCACCTCATGTGACAACGATGGACATGCCAGCCAACGTTCCCCTGATTAAGCGTGCCTTTGGGTCTGTAAAAGCAGGAAGTCTTATCAACCTCCACTGCCACAAACCCATGAAATTGTGAAGATACCTGATGCCCCTCCTACACCAATTCCATTAAATGGCTGCAGGGTTCAGTGTTCTCAATGTGTCCACATATTTACTCATCAAGAGCAAATCCACAACAAAGCAATAGAGACATCCTGTGAGATGTCACACAAAATCCAGGCTGGTACAAGAGAGCAGAGCAGCAGCACCGAATGTTTCCCAGAGGTTTGCCGTGTACCAGGGGAGACATCATCTGACCACCTAGCGAAACGGACGGTCAAGGGATCTGGAATTCAGATGATGGCGAAAAAAAGGGGGCTGCACATAGAACATTTTTAACTTCTACCAATGTGGCTTTGTAGTCCACCCTGATGCCCCATGGTTAGGATCGCCACCAGATGGCATCATATTTGTCCCAAGTGTGAGGTCCCACTTTGGTGTCTTGAAGGCTAAGTGGCCAAGTGTAGAAAGTAATGTGGACTGGCCATACCTGAAAATTCAGAAAGGAGTGCTGAAGTTTAAGAGATCACATGCTTACTACTGGCAGGTGCAAGGTCAAATCTTTCTTACAGGTTGTAGCGAGTGTGACTTTGTCATCTGTGCTAAGAAGGACATTCTAGTTGAGAGGATTTATAAAGATTGTGTTTCAAACACTATGAGAGAGAAAGTTGACCACACATTTTTGCCACTACTTGCAGAAAAGTCTGTCTTGCAACTGAATGTATCCCCCTGCTTGGGTGCAAGTTTAGTTGTTACAAATTACTCTTAAGAATTTGTATTTGTTTGAAGATGTTACATTTTAGCACCTGTAGAAACTCAGTTTGCAAAACAAGTATTAGTGTCCCTGTAAAGAAAAAACAAATATGGATTGTATGAAGAATATATTTTAATGTGCATCATTTCAACAGTTCAACAAGTAACAGTTCATATTTATTAATAAATGTATGTCTTCTGTTTTTTATTTTTCATTCTTACTAAAACAAATGTCCTTATTTAGGCCAACACAAGATCTACACAAACAACTGATATGCACTGGAATGTTGCAAGTTCATATTTTGACAATTGTGAAGTTCACGTGAATGTGGTAGGCACAAAATTAGGTAATATCCAATAAAAATGTCATTACATGTAGCTATTACTTGATGCAGTTGGTTGTGTTTCAAAAATAATGCATGGATCAACAAAGCATCTCCCTAACAATTGCTCCAAATCAGAATTACCCAAAGCAAAAACAAATGTACATTTTATGTTTACCGGCTTATCCCATGATTGTTGACAAGCAAGCACGACAATGGAAATAGTTGGTTGATGCTGCCTGAGACAGTCAGTGGGATGACTGTGTCAAACAGCCTGTACTCCTTTACTCTCTGAATCATTCTTTTGACATGCATCCTTAGCCTGGTAATGGATAGGGTCTCCCTAACGCGCTGGCATCTGTGTGCGCCAGAAAAGCTGGCTGGCAGGTCTTGCATGGAACAAGATCATCCACGAGGTAGCCCTCATATACCATGATCATGGATAAGTACAAAAATTATTCCCTGCTGCCTAACAATATCCTAGTCACTCACACAACCAATATACCAAGAGGATACAAAAGTGACAGCTCCATGTGGTGACATTCCCAACATGCCCTTGAAAATACAGTGTGACTTGTAAGAAAACACCTCTCTCTGCAGGAGTTGGGAGGATGGTGTCTGGCAGCAGATATCAGTGCCGTTGATCACAACCTTGGTGTCTGGATAATCATTTAACTCTGGTGGCATGTTGGCTTTGATGTTATCCTTGGGGATCCATATCCATACGGACCCAAGCAGGAAGTAGAGGTAGCTGACCCAAGAGATGATTATCTGGCCCAATGGTGACTGGTGGATATTAAAAACATTACCCAAATCCTTCTGTTTCAGAACAAACAAAACACGAAAAACTTATTGATTGGTGGGAGTGACTAAACAAAAAGAAAACGTGTTTAGTACTATATATTTCCCCTGGATTGGCTTAAGTCCATAACACAGTGAAGTGAAGAATAGTAGATTTTAACACAAGAAAAAATTATAAAATGATAAATATTCTATATAAAGTCCTGTATTCAATGGAGTTGTCACTTACTGCTTTTCGTCACTTATCACAGACGTATTTGCACCGGTGACTCTTGGTGCCTGCTGACCTCATTCAAATCTCAGAACTCCACCAGGATGGTGTATGATGCAAATCTACAGAAGGAAACAGACCAACAGTATTTGGTTTAAGGAAGACCAAATAACTTTGGATGGCATGGAGCTCTCTGCTTACTTGAACTTCACTCATTATTTTCTAGGTATCAAGAAGCACTAAACTTGACCTAGCTAATGTTGCAGCCTGTGTTAGTCTTAACATCCTGATATTTTCAGATATTAGACATTTCTTGTTATACTGCAATTCCATTTTTTAAACAGTTTCAACACTGTAGTGCATGCCTAATGCAATGCAATATTCATTCAGTAGGCTTACTTTTGCTAAAATTTGGTGTCCTAGTTTTGACTAAAACTATAGGAGATACAGGAAGACTTTGGGATTGCTGGATAGAAAACGATTACAATTGAAGAGGACACCTAACTAATTCTACTTGGCACTGTCAAGTGGTCTGGAGCACTTCTGTTTTGAGCAACTTGAAATGCAGCATTTCTGCTAATGTTGTTGTGGTTTGGGCTAATGCTGTTGTGTTCTGCACTGATGCTATTGTGGATTGACTCAATGTTGTTGTGTTGTCACTTCATCTCGTGGTGTTGTAGGTAGTTTATTGTTTTCTGAAATGCAGCGTTTTTTTTTATAAATGTAATTTTTTTGTTAATGTTGTTGTATTGTGTGTTAATGATGTGTTTTGTTTGCATCGCTAATGTTGTTGTGTTTTTCACCCATGGGCCACTGTAGAAACATACGCTACCTCTGTTCTGGATTACATGAACATCTGCACCAAAAATGTCAACCCCCAAAAGCTAATAAAGACCTTTCCCAACCAGAAGCTATGGATGAACAGAGAGGTTTGACAACTGCTAAAGACATGCAACGCTGTTTTTAGATCTGGCGATGTGGAGGTGTACATCTCATTCAGGGCCAGCCTAAATATGGGGATCAAGACGGCTGTGGAATGACCACAAACTGCAGATTGAGGAGCACTTCAACAACAACTTTGATCATTGAAATACGTGGGACGGCATCCAGCCATCACTGATTACCGGCCAATGAACCCTACCCCCACAGTGGGCGATGTGTTATTCACTGATGAGTTAAACAGGTTCTCTGCACACTTTGACAGGGACAACAAAGAGCCCGCTATTAGAGCTGAACTCTGGAGACACCCCCCCCACCACCACCACAGACTATCCACCACAGAAGTGTAGTCTGCAATGAGCAGGGTGAATGCGGCTGCTGGTCCTGATGGCGTACCCAGGTGTGTGCTCAGAGCATGTGCTGGGCGGCTGGCTGAGGTCTTTACTGACATTTTCAACATGTCACTGGCCCAGGCAGTTGTCCCAACATGCTTGAAGACCAAACCAATGTGCCAGTGCTGAAGCACGTCTAGCCTGAATGAGTTCCGACCAGTTGCACTCATCCCCACAATCATGCAATGCTTTGAAAGACTAGTTCTGAAGTCCTGACTCCCTCCAACACTGGATCCCTACCGAAAAGGTCTACTGAGACATCATCTTCACAGCTCAACACTGCCCTGACACACCTGGACAAAACCACCACCTACAGTGGGGAGAATAAGTATTTAATACACTGCTGATTTTACTTACAAATAATGTAGAGGTCTGTAATTTTTATCATAGAACCACTTCAACTGTGAGAGATGGAATCTAAAACAAAAATCCAGAAAATCACATTGTAAGATCTTTTAATAATTTATTTGCATTTTACTGCATGGCATAAATATTTGATAAATCAGAAAAGCAGAACTTAATATTTGGTACTGAAACATTTGTTTGCAATTACAGAGATCATATGTGTCCTGTAGTTCTTGACCAAGTTTGCACACACTGCAGCAGGGTTTTTGTCCCACTCCACCATACAGACGTTCTCCAGATCATTCAGGTTTTGGGGCTTTCGCTGGGCAATACGGACTTTCAGCTCCCTCCAAAGATTTTCTATTGGGTTCAGGTCTGGAGACTGGCTAGGCCACTCCAGGACCTTGAGATGCTTCTTAGGGAACCACTCCTTAGTTGCCTTAGCTCTGTGTTCCTGGTCGTTGTAATGCTGGAAGACTCAGCCACGACCCATCTTCAAAGCTCTTACTAAGGGAAGGAAGTTGTTGGCCGAGATCTCGCGAAACATGGCCCCATCCATCCTCCCCTCAATACAGTGCAGTCATCCTGTCCCCTTCTCCCATTCCTCCTCTGGATCATCCAGATGGTCACTGGCAAACTTCAGACGGGCCTGGACATGCCCTGGCTTGAGCAGGGGGACATTGCGTGCGTTGCAGGATTTTAAACATATTGTGTTACTAATGGTTTTCTTTGAGACTGTGGTCCCAGCTCTCTTCAGGTCATTGACCAGGTCCTGCCGTGTAGTTCTGGGCTGATCCCTCACCTTCCTCATGATCATTGATGCCCCACGAGGTGAGATCTTGCATGGAGCCCTAAACTGAGGGAGATTGACTGTCATTTTGAACTTCTTCCATTTTCCAGTTGCACCAACAGCTGTTGCCTTCTTACCAAGCTGCTTGCCTATTGTTCTGTAGTCCATCCCAGCCTTGTGCAGGTCTACAATTTTATCCCTGACGTCCTTACATAGCTCTCTGGTCTTGGCCATTGTGGAGAGGTTGGCGTTTGTTTCATTGTGTGTGGACAGGTGTCTTTCATACAGGTAACATGTTCAAACAGTTGCAGTTAATACAGGTAATGTGTGGAGAACAGGAGGGCTTCCTCTGGTTGTAAAGGGAGAGAATAATTCAGTTGTTCATTGCAGCATTAGAAGTCTTGTTCATGAGGTTACGGAGTTGGTCTTCCTTACAGAACCTTAATATCATCTCACCCAATCTCTTCTCACTATAATGTTAGTTACAAGTTGATATATACATTGAATGGTGTGTCTACCTAGCATAGATCAGGTTTCCAAGACAGTCACCACCATGCCAAATGGTCAATGTAAACATTCCTGTGGTTATCAGAGCACAATCTACAGAGAGAATCTAAACAGAGGGGTTTCTGTTGTTCTCATTATGTAGGCACATTCTCTTTCAATGAAATGTATTATTATTGTAATTGTTAATTCTCAGATTCCACAGTGTGCAGGATCAACAGGGACCTTTGCACCCATGCCACAAACTGTTTGCCCTCCTACCATCAGGCAGGCGGTACAGGTCTCTTCGGTCCCGAGTCAGCAGGATCAGGAACAGTTTCCCATCCACTGTAAACCTGCTGAACTCTGTGACATCACTTTCCATACTCCCCACCTATGCCAAGTGTCATTATTAATGGGCACAAATAAGTACTCTAGCCATCTCAATTGCTCCATATTAACCAGGCCAAAGCAGTCAGTCACCAGTAACTTAATGCCCTTCAATAAAGAGACATTTGGTATTCTTTGCAGATATGCCTTCTTGAAAATGTGAACTTTAACGTGACTTAATAACAGACTATTATGTGAAGTGTAAATACAAATTACATTTTGAACTCAAACACTTGTTTAACCAGCAGAAAATACAGGACTTTTCCTTCAGGACACGATTGGCTGAGATAATGAAATGGCTGGACTTATTTATCTAGCAAAAACTCATTCAGTCATTAGCATAACAATTAATAATTTCTGGTTTAATCGTGAATACAGGAACAAGCATCATGACAACAAGAGTACAAGTTCGGAGACCAACACAGTGGTGTCATGACTATTGTTTTGATTATGGCATTTCAGGTTCAAGCTAATATTCTCTTCCAACAGTACAAGTGACGACATCAGCACGTGCAAATATGTACATAAAAATAATTGTTGTTGTTATGATGTAGCCTAGAGAATTCAAGGTTGCAATACAGACATAGATCCAGGAGTCAATGGTAATCATAAAATGTTGGGTGCCCAGACAACTTGGGGAATGCTCACACACGACAGCTGGGGCATGTTACTATTGGTGGTTTTGCTAACTCAGCTCTCCCCACAAAGTATAGAGACCTGTACAGGTGCTGGTCACATAATTAGAATATCATCAAAAAGTTGATTTATTTCAGTAATTCCATTCAAAAAGTGATACTTGTATAATATATACAGTCATTCCACACATACTGATATATTTCAAGTGTTCATTCCTTTTAATTGTGATGATTATAACTGACAACTAAGGATAATTCCCAAATCAGTATCTCAGAAAATTAGAATATTGTGAAAAGGTTTAATATTGACGACACCCGGTGCCACACTCTAATCAGCTAATTAACTCAAAACACCTGCAAAGCCTTTAAATGGTCTCTCAGTCTAGTTCTGTAGGCTACACAATCATGGAGAAAACTGCTGCCCAGACAGCTGTCCAAAAGACGACCATTGACACCTTGCACAATGAGGGCAAGACACAAAAGGTCACTGCTAAAGAGGCCGGCTGTTCACAGAGCTCTGTGAACAAGCACATTAATAGAGAGGCGAAGGGAAGGAAAAGATCTGGTAGAAAAAAGTGTACAAGCAATAGGGATAACCGCACCCTGGAGAGGATTGTGAAACAAAACCCATTCAAAAATGTGGGGGAGTTTCACAAAGAGTGGACTGCAGCTGGAGTCAGTGCTTCAAGGACCACCATCCACAGACGTATGCAAGACATGGTCTTCAGCTGTCACATTCCTTGTGTCAAGCCACTCTTGAACAAGACACAGCATCAGAAGCCGTCTCGCCTGGGCTAAAGACAAAAAGGACTGGACTGCTGCTGAGTGGTCCAAAGATATGTTATCTGATTAAAGTACATTGTTCATTTTCTTTAGAAATCAATTTCCCAGGGTCTGGAGGAAGAGAGGAGAGGCACAGAATCCACTTTGCTTGAAGTCCATTGTAAAGTTTCCACAGTCAGTGATGGTTTGGCGTGCCATGTCATCTGCTGGTGTTGGTCCACTGTGTTTTCTGTGGTCCAAGGTCAACGCAGCCATCTACCAGGAAGTTTTAGAGCACTTCATGCTTCCTGCTGCTGACCAACTTTATGGAGATGCAGATTTCATTTTCCAACAGGACTTGGCACCTGCACACAGTGCCAAAGCTACCAGTACCTGGTTTAAAGACCATGG
>JACXGJ010016139.1:0-12659 GCA_016801105.1 Esox niger
CACACACACACACACACACACACACACACACACACACACACACACACACACACACCCAACCCCCAACCCTAGGTGGCCCGGGTGCGGAGCGTTAGAACATTGACAAAATGATGGATGCCCTGTGGTTCAAACGGTCCGTGATTCCCAGAGCCGATGCAGTGAAAAGAAGAAGAAAAAAAACTTCCCCCCGAAACGTGGAAAAAAAAAGCAACCAGCCTCACAAACAGGACACATTCATCACTAACACATTCATTTCATTGGAAAATTGAGCCCCAAAGTGTCAAAATACAAGCACACTAATGCAGTGGCGGAGTGTGTAAAATGGCACCGCTCCACGTCAACGTGTAGTCTAATTGGGCCATTAGCATGTGCAGGCCACTTCACAGACTGACTCAGGCTTCTGAGACGCTGACATGCACTTCAAGGAGCCCTAGTTTCTATGTCGACACAGGAGGTGTGTGTTTGCATCATTACCTCGTGGATGGATCTACTAGGCTGAGGCTACCAGGGGAACACAGGACACGTTGTTAGGTTGGGATCTTAACGGTAAAGGAGGAACCTGAAACAGATTTTCTGATGTCTGATCATAAGTGGCGGCGCAACATTCCAGTGTGTTGATTTGACTAGTGGGTCCCAAAAGGTTTATGATTACATGTTCTACTATTCAATTAGCAAAGGTGTAGTTCATAAACATATATATCATCTCTGAAATTGTATCACGAATGTGTTACGAGCAATGTGCAATGTCAGTAATAACTCCATGTTTTTGTGTCTTATTCAACTTGTTATTTTCATAGGAGGTGTGCTGGTTTTACCACAACAAACCACGTCAATCCTGGTTTGGCTTTGCAAGGTTAATGAATATTTATTTAAAGTGCCCTTTGTCAAAACATATGGTCTCCTCAGAAGTTCCTCCCATTCCCGTTTCTTCCTTAACATATCAACAGAGTTCGAAGTGGCTTTAAGCCATGTCTCCACTAGAGGTCCCTGTGGTTTAGAAACCAATCTGTATGGGGTCTGAGGCAGACATACATGCCTTTACAGCACTGCATTTACATTTACTAGGAATGCTAAAAATTACTTTCAAAATGGTTTGTGAAAACAGAGACAAAGACTTAAACCACACATTTAGCCTAGAGAAAGGACAGCCAACCTAGTGCTGTGCTCAATTCAACCCCCTGTTTCAGCATACACCATGATACTAGATGAAAAGCTGGAAGAATGAGTGCTTCACTTAAAAGGATATTTGGTTCTTATTGAGTGTCAGGGTGTGGAGGGTGGGTAACCTGGGCAACTGGAGGTCGTTTCCTAGCAGGTTGTTGTCGACGACCAGTTCTTCCAGCCCAGTGAATGCTTTGATGCCCGCCAATGACCTGCATTGATAAGACGAGAGAGAAGAGAAATATGATACGGCACTAAATCTGCGCAGTAGGCCTTTGCGCAGAAATAAATTATAACAGTCTCCCTTTTTTCACACGTTGGAAGAGACAAGGAGTGTTTGGGCAGGGGCCTGTCAGAGGGGGTTGAATGATGTGAATTAGTGGTGCTGAGTTCCCCTGGCATGACCTGGACCCAGGACTCAGCCGAGACGGACTTCCTTCACAACGCTGGCAGGATGAGGGATGGGGGTCACCAGTGAGTAGCCAGGATTCAAAACAAAAGGCTTCAGAAATGCAGCGGGCAGGATGAATTTGTCAATGTCTTGTGCCTGGAGGCTCCCGCTTTGGCCTGACCCTCACCCTCCATTCCCAAGACAAATCACTCTGTCACACTTCACCTTCACTCCCCGGACACAAATTTAACTTGTCATCCATCATCTTCTCAGCCCAACCAGTGGAATACGTAATACGCTCTCCCGCAATCACACACAAATGGAAAATGTATCTTTTTAGCACATAAAGAAAAATATATATATTTTGTTCACAGAAAATATCTATTTTTTTTATCTTGTACACAGATTTCCCTCAACATTCACCCAGGAACACGTGCCGGTACAAAATGTACAGATAATGGAGAGCAGGGTTTAGGGTGTTGTCAGTGTTCATTGTGTACACAACCCGTGTGTATAATCCCTCTACGTAAATGCCGTGTTTAGGATTCTCAACTTCAGTGACACATAAACATGCGAAGACCAGTCCAGGCTGACACCGGACATTCCAACTGGACTACTTTCTTACTGTGAGTTCAGGAATTACCTCATTTCAAAATGTATGAAATAAATGTGTAACACGTTCTTTACCAACGTCAATACGGCTTTCGTTTATAGTTATCCTGATGACAAAGCGCAGTACCAGCAGTAGTTCCAAACACTCCTCTCTGCGACGTCACTGGGACTACACATGATACTCTCTGAGACTTCCCATAAAAATCCCAGTTCAAAGTGGCCATAGTGGGAAAGGAAATGACAAACGTTAGACTTCCCAAGTGAAACGACTAGTTCTGAAGATGGACAAAATCTCTTGAACATGAGACTATATTTCCACCAGAATCCCACACTCACATATGTACACAAAAACACACCCTCTAACACACACTCTTTCACGTACACACAAACACACACCCTCTAACACACACACACACACACACACGCCACAGAGCAGGATGTGGTTTGTTCGCGGTGCTGGGCCCTGCTCTCTCCTAGCTGTGAATTTAGTTGATTAGATCAGCCGATGCACACAGCAGTGGTGACATGAAAACAACAATTAATGAGCCCTCCTCTGAGCCATGCGGCTTCCAGAAACCAAGCAGCCCACAGGACTACTGGCCCTACTGTACACACACACACACACACACACACACACACACACACACACACACACACACACAGTGTGACTGTGCACACATAAAAACAGTCTGTGTGTGTGTTTGTAGAGGTATTTTACTTTAATTGTCTGCAGCTTTCTTGTGCGCCAATTTCCCCCAACACCCTAACAGGTTTCGTTGCTTTTCGACTTTTAATATGGAGATGACAGAGTGAAAGCAGTGCGGTAAACGTAGCGCTGCAGTTAAAAACATGAGCAGACCTCAAAAGCTAATGACGTTAATTGTACGGTGTCTCGAACCCTTCTGTGGCGAGTGGGGGGGGCTGATGGAAAACACACGTCCACAGCAAGGAAAGGGAAGGAGATTAGCCAACAGGAAGGAGGACAAATAAGGGAAGTCGCGAGGAGGCCAAACTCGGAGAGACAAGAAAGGAGACATCCCAGTGTCCCAGAGAGGTGTGAACCAAGACCGAGGCCATCTGATTCATGGTGTAATGCAGACACACTGATCCATAAACCAACGCTGACAGACACACAGAGGAAAGAAAACTCTTCATGCCTATTGGCTAAATGGTTAGTCACTCCAGCCAGGGTCGTTTGTCCCACGCTTAAGCAACAAATGAAGAGGGAAAAGGACACTAAATGAAGATCTGTTAGGGATGAGGGCCTGAGCACTCTTTGTCGTTGTGAGGGCATTCTTTCCAATATCGACGCTGTGTGAATCGATTGCGCCATCTTATTGTGGTGAATTGGGTCGTTAAGGCCTTCATGTTTAAGTCGAAAATAAGAAACTGATTATGGAACTGACATGAAAACAAGGACCATAAACTGCAGTCATGTGACTATACTACAACGCTCTATTAAAACAGTTGAACTTCAGAATAACTTTCTAGATCGATACAAACTATATCAAGCGAAAATCTAACTAACGTCATTGTAGCAGCTGGCACCATACTTATGCGTTAATGGACCAGGTCCAAACATGACCAACAATGAAAACCGTCTTGCAATTTAGTATAAAAATTATGACATGATAACACCTAGCTAAATATGTAACAGGAACAGATTGTGTCGTTTAGATAGGCGGGTTGTTAGGGTATAACAGTGTATCAACAAGCAAACTTTTTTCTGCCGCAGACGATAAGCTGGACAGAATTGGGAAGACATTTTTAGGGGAGAACACACACCAGTTACTTAATTTTTTGTCCGATTTATTTGATGCGCAGTCCTAACAGCTTAAGTACCTGTGATATATGCATTACGAGTGATAGCACAACCACTAGGAAACAAGAATGTATTCAAGTGCTGATTGGTCATTAAACATATTTGACACATAAAATCCTGTCATTTAATTTGAATTACAAATATGTAAATGGAGTTCCATAGTCAATTGTATACAATAGCTTTAATATTTGATTTAGCATGTTTGGTGTTTTTCCTTGTTTGTTTAGCTACTATTCGTTCGTTTTTGGGACTGGGTAGGTAGATCGTATCTCGGCACATTACCTTCCACTGTCCCCCAGTAATATTTCCGCCTCACTCCCTTTCGTACGTCTCTTAAAACAGTAGTATGAACTCAAAACACATCAATTTTTACACGTTGTAAACAAATTCCGAACGAAAACACTGACAGCTGAGGCATGCAGGAAGAAGGAAGAGGAGAAAGGTAGGTTCAGGTCTGTCTACATCAGTAATGTAGCAATGTGTCTTTCTCTTGTGTGTCAGAACATAGAAGAAGGCTCGGTGTTCACAGAGAAGACTCTGTGTTAATTTTACTGGCTTTACTCTCTGCCAGAGTAAAAGAAATATACACACACACACACACACACAGAGAACCTTGAAAAGGCATACAGGCTAAAATCCTGCGGCCCTGTGTAAAGCTGGAGGGGCCTGTGAGGTGTCACTTCAAAGATACTCATGGTGCTGGATCTGCCAGAGAAGCCATCTTTTTTTATTCCAGCAAAAAGGCCCCAGACTGGGGGAGCGACAGGCAAATTGACACACTGTTCATAGGGCAACAGATAAATGTTTGATGAATTGGCCAATACTGGAGCCTAGATGGCCTTCATATGTGCATAATGGACTAGCGGCAGCACACTTCAGATGGCCTGCCATGATAAGGCAGAGTAATGAATGGGAGAAGGGAGTGGGCCTTGGGAAAAGTAGGAACTGGACAGGCTTTAATAAACTTAATAAGAAAAGTGAATGGAGAAAGATGGAGAGATGTGCCTGGGAGAGGAACGAGTGAAAAAGAGAAGGGTAACGTCCAGCTGCCTATCATGTGTCTGGGAGAGGAATGAGTGAAAAAGAGAAGGGTAACGTCCAGCTGCCTATCAGGCTGAGGAGATGATTTGGCTTCAGTCTTTCAGAGCACTTTATGTGTTCCTGGCAGCGCTTGGCTATCCTGTAATTAGGGCAGGTAACAGTAAGATGGTGTTTTGGTTATTGGACAAAGGCAGAATAACCGGTGAAAAGCCAAATGCCACTTTACTGGAAAAACGTGTGTTTCAACACCTACGATACAATGAGCGGAGCGGTGTGGTGTTATATCCTAGACTCCAATCATAACCACTCCCCCATGAAAACCTCAGTTACACCCCCTCCCACACACCTGCATGCAGGTCCGGCCACTGCAGGGCTTTGTGGGTGCAGTGGTGGTTTTGAAGTACCCTGTTACTTCAAAAACACCCCTCGGCTCCTACCGTCCCGTCACCACTGTGTCCTAGTGTCACCGTCCTCAGGTGGCAGTCATATAAAGATCACACATCCAGGACACTCATAAAGACTCCCGTCTCTCACCCCCTTCTCTCTCTCTGTCTCCTTCCCTCTCTGAACACATGTCAATTGACACGTTAGAGGATTACCAGTTTTTCCCAAACCGTACTCCTGTAAGTGACTACTAATGGGCTGGCTAATCATTAGGCTACATGTGGAGCAGCCGCGTAAATCCTTCCTGGACGTGTTTTATTCGTTTAATCTGCTTTGAATGGGAAACGCTTGGTGGAAATAAATGTAAAGGCATTACTTACCAATGCCCTGATTAGACAAGACAGGTTAAGACCGAACAAAGACTACCATCCGTTTTTTTATATAAACAGATTTAATTGAATACAGCACATTGTCTAACATTCACGCTACCGCGGAAATAGCCTGCATGTGACTAATGTTTTTCTAAAATCAACGTCAGTTGAACATCAACATGTACTGTACATGCAGCTTGTAATGACAGGCTATTCAATAAGAGAAATATCACTGACGCTGTGCCGATCAGTTCCAGGGTGCTGGTATGGAGAACAGTGTCCTAACCACAGTAGGCTATAGTCCTCTACTGTTTACATTCTGTTACGTAACTTCTAATCTGCCTTGTCCCATTCAGGAACAGGGTGTCACTAAGAGCCATTAGGAGTAGAGCACCTTCCTCCATGATGGGTCGTTTTCCAAAGAACAGAATGTAGTTTGCCATTGTGTGACAACAGGATGCTCATGGTGTTGTATTTGTTTATACCACCGCTAGCGACAATGGCCAAGTTTGCTGTCGGATGCTATAGAGCATCTACGAGCCTCCAGGAAACTGTGTGGAGATGTGATTAGTGTGAAAGTCTGTCAGGCTTTTTGAGTTATGCACTCTCTACCGTGGCTCTCTGCTCTCAGGGAAGTGTATATCTCCTGTGCAGTTAATAATATGTCCCATGTCATCATAGCTGATAGCCCAGTATTTCAGACAGGGACTGATGATTTAACTTCATGCTGCCCACTTCAAAGGTACTGCTCTGGGGTCAGATTGACCTGGCGTTGTGCCTCCCCAAACCTCCCAGCTGTCCCGTACTACTGATAGTATAAGAGGGTAACGAAGACCCATGACAGAGTTTACCTAATAAGCCAGGTTTGATCCTGTACCTGGCTTTGCCCAGGCATACATTTAAAGCTCCACAACTCTCCAGATCACCCCACCAGTGCCCTGAGGATGTGAATGTCAACCGACTTCATCACCTCTTGACGCAACGTTGCGACGTAAGGAGGACCAACCTCAAAGCGCGGTCTATTTATCGCCCACATGATCTGTCCTTCCATTCTTCAGTGAAGGTAAAGGTATTTAGAAGTAGTCTAGAGTTGAGATCCACCATCCAGGAACGTGAAGAACTGAGCCGAAGGTGCATCTTCTGGGAGAGACATGGGAATTGCTTATGATTGATTCAGCCAAACGGGCAGGAGTGGCGGGACTTCATGTGTGTAAAGGTGTGCAAAGTCTGTGTTAAAACTAAGCCGGAAACAGAGGTTCACCCAAAAGCATCAGTTGGTCAGGAGCCCAAAACTAATATATAGGCTTTATTTTCAACTTTCATTTTGAAACATTTCAAGACAGCAAATAAATCACTTCAAGGTAAAATTAGCAGTTTTTAAGCTTAGTTTAAAGAGTCGTATTTATTAGGCTATTATACAATAACAGTCAAACATACTAATCAGAAAAAACTGTACTAATGCTAATTTGACCCCTTCAGTGAATCTTCTATTCAGAGTGACATGTGGAATACATTCATTTCCTCTTCACGTTATCTGGACTCGGAAAGGCTTCTTCTGAATGTTGTCTGGACTCAGCTAGGAAAGGCTTCTTCTGAATGTTGTCTGGACTCAGCTAAAAAAAGGCTTCTTCTGAATGTTGTCTGGACTCAGCTAAGAAAGGCTTCTTCATGTTAGTATTGTATGATCCATTGTCTATTCATATGACAAATGCTTTCATCACTCTGCGAGACTGAGCTGAAAATCAATTTTCAGATTCCATCTTGGTCATTAAATAGCTACATCATTGATACACACAAAGACACACACCCACACACCCACACACACAGACACACAGACACACAGACACACACACACACACACACACACACACACACACACACACACACACACACACACACACACACACAGACACACACCAGAAAACCAAGCATGTAAGCAGACTCCATGGCTTTGTCAGTTTGAATATGCCCTCATCCTTTCTGTTGAGAATTGTCATCTCCCGGAGACAGCCATCCCACATTAGGCCTGAGCCATTTGATCTGCCATCTCCCAGCCATGTGAATGTCTCAACGCTCACCTAATAGAAAATAATCACTAGAGGCCTGTCACTGCATGGCAGGTGATCGATAGGCTTTGATGGATGACACCGACATAGCCCTGTTCACTCGTTCACTATAAATGACGGACCTCCTATACATGACGGACCTCCTATACATGACGGACCTCCTATACATGACGGACCTCCTATACATGACGGACCTTCTATAGACAGTCACACAGACACATACGCAGGTATAACCCAGGTGCAGGAACACACAGTGTGTTAAGCCCTACAAAACTGCATCTCTGTTGGTCAACATCAGTGAGAAAAGTTTTGTTAAATTAACAAGTTATTACTTAACTGGGACATTAGCAGAAGGAAAAGTTTACTAGACCTTGGTTTATCATATCATACTACAACACACACACACACACACACACACACTTCTCTGAGAGGGCCTACTGATGTCATTTTTTGACGTCTCAGAAAACACTGCCACTATCTTTGATCTCACTCCCTGACACACATTAGGGCTAATTAAAAGTTTGCAGTGCAGTCAAGGGGGTGCATTCAGTGACACTCAGCCTTCCCTCCCCTTCAAATTACCCATCATCCCCTCCCTGTGTCCTGAGGACGAACGTGTTCCTGCTGTGTTGACTGCTATAAGAAACACCTAATGTAGACTATGACACCAGTATGACGACTAAGGGGGTTTGGAAGTCTGTAGGAACCTGGTTTCTCAGTGAGGGGTCTAATGGGTACTGTTGCTTCCATTAGCAAACCTGTGCGCTACAGGAGCAATAGGAAATGTCGCTAATAGCTGCACATAGGAAATATGTGGTCTCCAATTGACAAAATGAAGCATCCCACACACCTGGAGACTTGTAAACCTGTAGCTAGTGACGATTTTTTAAAAAAGTAATTAGAAAATAAAAACAAAATATTGTATTATCATTATCATGTAATAAATTACAACCCATATTGAATTATCATACCATATTATACCTAACAAATTAAGGTGGGGTGAGTACAACAAAATTCATTGACATGATTGTAATCAAATGTAGAGTAGTTTTGTGTGAAATAATGTCAGTGATCAAACACAACAATCCTCTGCTCAGCACCTAGACCAGAAGACAGGCCTCCCCCACCAGCCTGTTCCTCTCATCAGCTTGTTATTAGGATATAATTAGCTGTCATTGCAGCGTATCATTAAGAGGTTCACTAATTGTCAGATACAAAAAAGTATTTAGAAATTACATGGGAAAGCAATATCGTTCCACAATGTTACGGCATAGTAATTACATAATCTACAGCATCAGGCCGGAAAAGAAGTGATAATTAGACTAGTATTCATACTAGTTAAAACACACACACACAGACAGACACACACAGATAAACAGTATACACGTTGTAACGGGGAGACCCGGTGAACGGTACAGTGGGTGTGTTCAGGGCCCTGGAGGGCATTTTATGAACCAAAAGAGAAGTGCGACAGGAGGGGGTGAAGGTCAAACCCATTTTTAGGGAGGTAGCATCAACCTTGGGCCAGCCTCATGGTGGCAGTTTGAGCGAAATGTGTGCTGGCGATTGTACTCTCAGCGACCTCTGCACCCTGCATCTCCTGGCCATCTTCTTACACCTCCATGTTGCAACCTCCTCTGGCTAATCTTCTACCTTATTGCTACATTTGGCCTCAGCCACAGATGCTCCCTGAAAGCGCTCATGTAGCTCCCCTTATGAGGTCCTATTTGGAGCAAGTGTGTAGTTGTGGGGCTGGTCCCGCAGGAAGCTATACCAGAAGCTACCAGAAGCCTTTTCTGTGGGGGGTGTTGGTGGGACACTGCGGTCCTCTGGCCTGCTTAAAAGGCGGTGATTCGAAAAACAGTTAAATAAAACAGTGACTGGGTATAAAAAGGGCATCCCAGAGAGGATGAGTCTTTCAGGAGTAAAAATGGGGAGAGGTTCACCACTCTCTGAAAGACTGCGCAGGCAAATAGTGCAACCATTTAAGAATGACATTACTTGGTGTAAAATTGCTAAGATTTTGGGGATCTCCTCATCTGCAGAGCATTATATCATTAATAGATTCAGAGAATCTGGCGAAATCTCCGGACGAAAACCAATATCAGTGTTCTTTGGGCCCTCAGGCAGCAATGCATTAAAACAGACACCATTCTGTAGTGGACATCACTGCATAGGCTCAGGAACACTTCTGAAAACCATTGTCGGCAAACACAGTACGTCGCTGCATCTACAAATGCAAAGCTCCACCATGCAAAGAAGAAACCATGTGTAAACAAGATCCAGAAATGGCACTGCCTTTTCTGGGACCACGCTAATTTAAGATAGACTGAGGCAAAGTGGATAACTGTCCTGCGGTCTGACAAATCAAAATGTGAAATTATGTCTGGGAATCATGGATGCCGTGTCCTATGAGCTAAAGAGGACAGGGACCATCCATCTTGTTATCAGCTCACAGTTCAGAAGCTAGCATTCCTGATGGTATGGCGGTGAATTAGTGCACATAGCAGGGGTGACTTCCACATATTTGAAGGCAACATTAATGCTGCACAATATATACATTGATTTATAGCAACATATGCTGCTGTCCAGCCAATGTATTTTTCAGGGAAGGCCTTGCTTATTACACAAGGACAAAAGGCCAAACCACATTCTGCACATATGCTAAACTGGCCTGCCTGCCTGCAGTAATGGAAAAAATTGGGGCATTAAGAAACAAGAAATATGACAAAGGAGACCCCGAACTATTGAGCAGCTGAAACCCTTTATCAGGCAAGAATGGGAAGACATTTCACATTCAAAACTACAGAAATTGGTCTCCTCAGTTCCCAAACACTTACAAAGCATTATTAAAAGTTGAGGTGATGCAACACAGTCAAAAAAGGGCATGTGTATTTCCAAAAGCAATACACATTTTCATTTGATATGTTGTCTTTGTTCATTTTTAAATTAAATATAGGGAGAAATGATTTGCACATCATTGCATTCTAATTTAATTTACATTTTACACAGCGTCTTTTTTGGAGACTTTACACAGCGTCTTTTTTGGAAACGGGGTTGTACATTCACCACATTCTGGTCCGTCCTGATTCGGGGCATGATTGACTTCAGCCTCAGTTTAAGGATGTCTGTTAGATTTTAAGCTGTTATACACTTTACATATATGTGTTGTATGCTAATAGCGATATCCATATACAGAACAATAACACTACAGGAAAACATATTTTAAATCGACATCTCTCTCATCCGTGTTGTTTTTGCCTTGTTTTACAAAGTATAAAGCAATAATAGAACATGTCACCTCACAAGACCGTTTGAAATGCAATGACAACCTCTTATTGAAATGTTACATTATAACTGACATCTTTGTACATGTATAATTGGCATCGTATCCCAGTTTGGAGTTACATATTTATCATTCTGCCGGAGATGCTCAAAGCTGCGGACAGATATTAGAATTTGATGGCATAACAAAAGTGTGGGGAAAAATAGAACTGTACGTCAACTGTCACTATGTCACGTGAGGTCTTTTTGTCACGAGCTTGAGAATAAACAGTCATGACATGGCAACGTGCTGTTACGTTGCCAGCCCTGTCCAGCTCTGCTAATGTATACTGTAAATAGGTTTATTTAAATCAGGCATGGGGGAAGCATATTTTAAGATGGAGAGTCTGAACACATCTACTGACAGACACTTGTCTTGACTGAAGAAAGACCATGGCTGTATCAACAGTTCTGTAGACATACGGAGAAAAACATTTACAAGAAAGTCACATCCCCGATCATCACAGGACCTTCCTATAAAACCCAAGATAATTATATCCTGGTCTCCTAGAGTTCACGGAAGATGTCCATCTGTGTTCTTGGGGCTCTGTACTTTTTAAAAGCCTTTAATGGAAATAATTGGGCATGTGGTTACATTCTCTATGGGATGTGGTATTGAAATCAAATGAATCATGAGCTATCTTGGTCCCCAGGCTATGGCACGCAGCATATATAAGCCTGGCTCAACAGCGGATCATAGTTGGCCTTAGTGGGAGTGGCCATATCATTCTACATGAGTGACCTTACTGAGTGAAGTATATCACGTTTTGATTATAAGAAATAAAAAATGCAGGCAAGGTGTGACTCCAAAAGGACCCGAATTTTGGAAGTATAATAATACAAATGAACAACTCTCCATTACGTCAAGTTAAGCTGAGCTAGAAACGTAATAATACAAAAGCTAACCAGCTAGTAACCAAACAACAGTAGCCTACTAACCAAGAAGCCATGACATGGTGCACATTTGTTTTAATTTCACATTGAACCCACAAAAGTGGACAACTCAATGAAATGTACTGTAAGTTCAAAGTAGAGATTGAACATCCGTTTAGTGGGATGCCTGTTCTCTAAGGAAGCTCTTACGACAGACGAGAATGAGACCTATTACCTCACTTGTGGTCTTTGTTTTCAAGACGGCCTTAGTAATGGCCATGTTGGTCTAACAACAAACCGTGGCTCAGCTCTTTAGGAGAGACAAAATATCTTCCTCTCATTCTCCCTCCCCATCTCACCATATATTTCCCTCCCACCCTCACATCCTTCAATTTCTCTTTCATTTACTCCCACTTCCCAGCACAACCAAAAGGACAATGAAAAACAAAATATGTCACATATACACACACACACGCACACACACACACGCACACACACTAGAACCAAATCCCTGTGTTCATTCCCTCCTGGTAATTTACTACTCCAGTCTCACCAGCAGAGAGAGACAGGCTGAGACTCAGCTCATGGGAGTAACTGTAGTTTTCACTGTACGG
>JACXGJ010016140.1:0-12659 GCA_016801105.1 Esox niger
GCTCCTAACATGTCATATATACATTACACACACACACTGCCATGCTCCTAACATGTCATATATACATTACACACACACACTGCCATGCTCCTAACATGTCATATATACATTACACACACACACTGCCATGCTCCTAACATGTCATATATACATTACACACACACACTGCCATGCTCCTAACATGTCATATATACATTACACACACACATCATGCGCTGCTGATTTTTTACCGGACCTGGTTGTATGCAATATGTTGTCATGGTAGCAGCATTCTAGTTAACAGGGAGTGGTTGTATGCAGTATGTTGTCATGGTAGCAGCATTCTAGTTAACAGGATGTGGTTGTATACAGTATGTTGTCATGGTAGCAGCTTTCTAGTTAACAGGGAGTGGTTGTATACAGTATGTTGTCATGGTAGCAGCATTCTAGTTAACAGGGTGTGGTTGTATACAGTATGTTGTCATGGTAGCAGCATTCTAGTTAACAGGGTGTGGTTGTATGCAGTATGTTGCCATGGTAGCAGCATTCTAGTTAACAGGGTGTGGTTGTATACAGTATGTTGTCATGGTAGCATCATTCTAATTACCAGGGTGTGGTTGTATGCAGTATGTTGACATGGTAGTAGCATTCTAGTTACCTGGGTGTGGTTGTATTAGGAGCGGTTCAGACTGGGATTTTAAAGGATTCCTTTCAGACAAATTATTAAATGATCCAGATGTAGCCATTGGTCAATCTAAACAGGGATAAATTTCCTTTATGTTCTAGGCTGTTCTCCACATATGCTTGAGGATGTGTTGAATATCGGTCCATCTGTGAGCTGTCAGGATTAAGAGGCTTGGGGTGGAGCATCAACTGTGTGTTTTGCTTCCAAATTAGTTTCTGGGTTGATTTCAACTCGGCTAGCTAACTACAGTGTGCTTTTATTTTAGAAAAAGAGGTTTTCTCTTGACGCTTTTGTTCACACACAGACCATGCCACCAGTACCAAAACATATGGGCTCACAAATCGAATTTGTCAGTTTTCTGATGGGACTCGTTCATCTTTGTCAATCAGTAGACATCCTGTTTCTCACCTCATTAATGCACTTTCTAACCTCAGTTTTTCCTTGTTTTCTGCAAATTATTTTTTTCGTTTTCTGACTTGTGTTCATATCTAATAAAGGTATTCTGAAATCAATGGCTGGTCTTTGGTGCCCCTCTTAAGCAAGGAACTGTGCAGTTGAATCATTGCTGAATCAGGTCATCATTTACCTATTTTAAGGCAATATAGTTAATCAAGTCTGTAAATGTTATGTTTACTGTCCATTCCAATGTTGTTTTCTGTTCTTTTTTACAGACTTGAGTTACTATATTGCCTCATACATTTCAATGATGGCTTTTATTGTGATCAAAAACTTTGAGTGCTGCCAGCATAATATCCTGCTGCTAAATAAACACTTATGAAGTCTCATTGGTCCATTACTAGGTGCCCGTCCTCATATCCATGATTCAGTCTGTTGGCTCATGTTAAATACAATTCTGCCATCAACAACTTCTGGAGGTTTGAGTGGAGGTGTTCATTGGTTTTTCAAACCATGTGGGATGAACCAGATCATCACAAGCACCTTATATTATGTGACCAGATCAGCCTTCATTGTATTTACAGGTGACCTGGTAAAGGTGCGGCTGAATGTGATGGTGGCAGGTGGAACGCTACGTTTTTTTCTGCAGAACCACAACAATGGCATTTCTAAGGCTACATGAGGAAGCTGTTGTGGATGGGAGGCCCATTGGTTTAAAGGACAGCATATTTTCCAGTGTATATACATTTTAATTGTCACATCTTTTCTTTAGAAAGGTTTTATTGCATGTCAAACGGGCTACAACAGAGTGAGTATTTGAGGAATGTATTTAATTATTTTATTTGAACAATTTTATCTAAATTCTTATATGTTTTGAGTATAAGATCAAGTGGGTAAAGTGGTATCTTCACCTTCTCCTGTAACCACGGGAGGGTCAATTTGGCCTTGTGCTTAGGGTCATTGTCGTGCTGGAGAATCCAAGAGCATCCAATGCACAGCTTTTGTGCAGAAGAACGCAAATTGTCTGCCAGTATTTTCTAATAACATGCTGCATTCATCTTGCCATAACTTTTCACAAAATTCCCAGTGCATTTAGAGCTCACACACCCCCAGTACATTAGTGAGCCATTACCAGGCTTCACAGTGGGGATGGTTTTCTGTTTACTATGGGCCTTGTTTACCCCTCTCCATAGCGCTTATTGTTGTGACCATAAACCATACATTTTGGTCTTGTCACTCCTAATTAGTGTTCCAGAAGTTGTGTAGCTCAGTATCTAGCCTGCTCAGTGCATCCATGTGTGAGCTAACAAACACTAATTGCAATTTATAAAGCCGCAAGTGAGGGAAATTTATTTTTAATTGCCATTTTCACCTGTGTGTCACCTTGTCTGTAACAAGGCCAAGCATTCAAGGGTATATAAACTTTTTCTCAGGGCCATTTAGGTGTTTTCTGTTATCATTATGATTTAAAAAGGAGCCAAACAACTATGTGATAATAAATGGCTTCACATGATCAGTGATATTTTCTGAATCAATTACCAAATTTAAAAACACTCTATTAAGTCTCTATAATCAGCACAAGTGCTTTCATTGCATATTATTTACATAAATTCGAAATTACATAGTTATGTTTACAGTTATATATTGGGGCGGGCAAATCATAGTTTTCCCCAGGTTGGGGGGGGTCATGGCCTCCTGTCCCCCCCGGAATTTCCGCCTATGCACTTATAATCAACCTGATTCAGTCAATGCACATGGCTAGCAATCGAGTATCTAGCTAGACACGTGTGTAGCAGAGATGCTTGTGCAAATGTGATTTTCTGAAATCTTTATGTGATATTATGAGTTATGAGAACCGCATTTGGTGCTGATCGCAAAGACTGACATGGCGGCACTATACACAAATGTTCCCGGGCCAATAAAGGCTCCCTGAATTCAACTTAATTTAGAGAAATTATTTTATTTTTTTATCCACAGAATCACATTGTAGGATTTTTTATGAATTTATTGGTAAATTCATCATTAAAGTAAGTATTTGGTCACCTACAAACAAGCAAGATTTCTGGCTTTCACAGACCTGTAACTTCTTCTTTAAGGGGTTCCTCTGTCCTCCACTCGTTACCTGTATTAATGGCACCTGTTTGAACTTGTTATCAGTATAAAAGACACCTGTCCACAACCTCAAACAGTCACACTCCAAACTCCACTATGGCCAAGACCAAAGAGCTGTCAAAGGACACCAGAAACAAAGTTGTAGACCTGCTCCAGGCTGGGAAGACTGAATCTGCAATAGGTAAGCAGCTTGGTGTGAAGAAAACAACTGTGGATTTCTTCACACCAATTATAAGAAAATGGAAGACATACAAGACCACTGATAATCGCCCTCAATCCGGGGTTCTACGCAAGATCTCACCCCGTGGGGTCAAAATGATCACAAGAATGGTGAGCAAATCCCAGAACCACAAGGGGGGACCTAGTGAATGACCTGCAGAGAGCTGGGACCAAAGTAGCAAAGGCTACCATCAGTAACACACTACGCCGCCAGGGACTCAAATCCTGCAGTGCCAGACGTGTCCCCCTGCTTAAGCCAGTACATGTCCAGGCCCATCTGAGGTTTGCTAGAGAGCATTTGGATGATCTAGAAGAGGATTGAGAGAATGTCATATGGTCAGATGAAACCAAAATAGAACTTTTTGGTAAAACTCAACTTGTCGTGTTTGGAGGAAAAAGAATGCTGAGTTGCATCCAAAGAACACCATACTTACTGTGAAGCATGGGGGTGGAAACATCATTCTTTGGGGCTGTTTTTCTGCAAAGGGACCAGGACGACTTATCCGTGTAAAGGAAAGAATGAATGGGTCCATGTATTTGAGTGAAAACCTCCTTCCTTCAGCAAGGGCATTGAAGATGAAACGTGGCTGGGTCTTTCAGCATGACAATGATCCCAAACACACCGCATGGGCAACGAAGGAGTGGCTTCGTAAGAAGCATTTCAAGGTCCTGGAGTGGCCTAGCCAATCACCAGATCTCAACCCCATAGAAAATCTTTGGAGGGAGTTGAAAGTCCCTGTTGCCCAGCGACAGCCCCAAAACATAACAAAGTATTGAGGTGAACTTTTGTTATTGACCAAATACTTATTTTCCACCATAATTTACCAACAAATTCATTAAAAATCCTACAATGTGATTTTTTTTTTCTCATAGTTGAAGTGAAAATTACAGGCCTCTCATCTTTTTAAGTGGGAGAACTTGCACAATGGATGGCTGTATATGCATTTGTCAGGACCAACACAAAGACAAGCAGGAGCAAGACCATGTAATGATTTGTATGTTAGCAGTAAACTCTTCAAATCAGCTCTAGTGATGCAGCTGGTGAAGTGATTCTTTGGTTCTTGTTAAGATTTTGCAGCCATATTTAGCACTACTACAAGTAAATGTAATGTCTGGGACAAAATATTTAACACTTTGTGCAATGTTACAGAAAAATATGTTCTTTAAAAAGACAGATCAGTCCAGAATAATGCTGGAACCTTCACAAAGTTAAAAAGTAAAAAAAAGTGTTACCCATTTTGTTATCCATGTCTCAAACACGGACTTCTGGTGAAACCAATTTCAGGGCTTGGCCATGTTTCATTGACACGAAACATTGTGTGTTATCTGCATAGCTGTGCCAACTAACATTGGCTTTCCAGATGTAATCCCAAAGAGACCCAATACATAGTGAAAACAAAACTTAAAAATACTTATATTAGGCTATATCTTGAACTTTAGTCATATTTCAGCAAATGTTTATTTTACAAATATATTCTAAAGGGTAAAATACACTCTGGGCATTTTACCCCAAAGGAGATGGGGCGTTTAGGCCCAGACATGATTACCACAAAACAGGATTGCTATAAAAAAGTGGATAACTTAGCCTAAGGCCTTCCTATTGAAATATCAAAAATCTATTTAGAGGTCTAACATCAAATGACCATGTTTTCTCTATGACAAAATATAAGATCAATTTATGTCAAAATCGTTTATGTGGAATTACTTGCACCGTTGAGATGATTCAACAACCTTTTCTAGATGAACAAGAATAGCGGCAACCAAGGAATGTGTGGAAATAAAATGTGCCGTAATTTGGTGGTTTGGTGGAGAATTACGGAGGGGTTTAACCCGAAGCCACCCTAAAGGTTTTATGAAAGTGTGGACCTTGAGAAACAATTAACAAATATTACATTAAGTGATTTCTGGATATTATTACACGTAATGCTATAAAAAAGTATTTACATCATTAGCACTCCCATCTCTCCCATCAGTCAGGATTCCGTTGCTACAATCTACCTATTATATTACGCGTATAAACAAATGTACCCCCCCCATGTAACGAGTTTAGACGAAATTCCTGAGTGAATACATTGTATTCACATAATTATAAAACAAATGTACCCCGTCCATAGAGATTCAAGCTATAACCTTTAGACGCCGTTCCTCGATTACCCAATTCAGAAGTTTTAAGATTACGAAAGGTTTCCAGTGGTTATTCCATGGTGCACCTTTACGGATGATGATGATGACAACAACAGCTGTGTAGCTCCGGTTACTCTGGCCTCCTTTGCTCTCTACGTGTTATTAGGGCGGGGCGTTGGAGGAGAGAGAGGGGGAGAATGCAGCCTTAGCGGTCTCGGCCCCGCTCTCTGGGATCTGCCTGATCGTCCATGAAATGATGGCCAGTGGCGCGCTCCCTCCATCCATTTCGGCGACCTATAGCGGATGTTAAGACGGCTGTTGAACAATCGACCACCTCGTTAAAGATATGGCCAATATCGCCGCATTCTGACCCTGCAGCGATACCGAGTGGATGATCTAGGACCGGGGGGAGAAAGGACTGTTTTGCAGCTCCCAGTGTTGGTGAAGAGAGAGAGCGAGAGGATAGCTCGATGGTCTGATTCTGCAGAACATTCGCCATTGTTTGGATGTGCAAGTCGCCGGCGAGCCCCGAAAACAGAAGACAGATCGACTCCTTTAATGACCTGCAGAAGAGATATGATGATCTCATCTGTGCCTTACGTGCTGTATCTGCTGGGCTGTTTACAGGTAGAAAATGCATTTTATGTTACTAGACGGAAAATTATCATTAATGATTAATAGCAAAAGACTTGTCTGATGGCACATGATGCTTGAATGTCTGGTCGCGGCTTTCGGGGAACAGCCTGCTGTAGATTGTTAACGCGTTGGCCTATTTATGGATAACCCATGGATGCTTTGTTATTCGTATTAATTTTATACATCGCGCCTAATGTAGTCCACGTCTGAATTACCACAGTAGCTTACTGTATGTGTCATGTGGGGTCTGTAATATTTCTCCGGGCTAAATTGGGTCATTCGCAGAGGCTGCTCACGCTGTGATTCCACAGTATCACTAGGCTGACATCATCCTGGAGAAGCTGAGTAGAACGGAACCATACAACTGAGACAACACAGGGCCCTTACCGTGGCGATCAGCCCAATGAACATCTCTCTGAAAAAGTTCCGATACATCCAGACCGTTATCTTCCCATCCCACCTGCCTTTATGCTCCTATATGTCTGTCTGACAGGAATGAGATTCCGTTACACTTAGGCCACTACATCTGGAACTGATATGTGCCTCGAACTACAATGGTTCAGTTTTTGACGTTAAACAAATTGCCACACATTTCTAAAAACTTTTTTTACTTTGTATTTATTGGGTATTGTTATGGGGTATACATTGATTATGAATTAAGTCTATAAATTATCAAAATGTATATTCAGAAAGTTGCGGAGCCGTCGTCTGAGTACCCTGTTTATTCTATATTTTTTCCTAACATGTTTATCATCAAGCTTTTATGTGTTAAGATTTCAAAGACCGACTACATGATCGATTCCCGATCGAATTCTTTGAGCAATTCGTTTTCGGTGTGCATTCCGGGTTGTCTGTATGGTTGATATTCGTCCGCCCGCGTTAACCCAAGCACATCTATCCATCCCAGTGTGCGGTCAAGTGTTGTCTGGTTTATGGTACTTCAATAATGTGATGCTAAAAGGATTACAGGATTTAATCATAATACATGTTGGACTTGCTTGGATACCAGAGTACATCTTTTTTTACAGAATTAAAATCTGATTTGAGTTGACTAAAATACTTTACAAAATATTGTTGAGTTTAAAATGATTGAAGTAAAGATGTTCTATGATCTTATATATTGAACATAACACCATCATTGATTTAGGTTTCTCAGCAGTGAGATATTTCTTTCCGGGAGCTGCCCGCTTGGGTCCATTTCACCTGAAGTCTTTTGGTGATGGGGTTGTACTGTTTTGATTGTTTTTTTATTGCTCAGATTTGTTTATATTTTATGTCTGTATTGTCTACGTATTTAGTCATATACACCAATCAGCCATAACATTATGACCACTGACTGGTGAAGTGAATTACACAGATAATCACGTTACCATGGTACCTGTCAGTGGGTGGGATTTATTAATCAGCAAGTGAACATTCTGTCCTCAAAGTTGATGTGTTAGAAGCAGGAATAATGGGCAAGAATAAGGATCTGAGTGACTTTGACAAAAGCCAGATTGTGATGCTAGACGACTGTGTCAAAGCATCTCCAAAACTGCAGCCCTTGTGGGGTGTTCCTGGTCTGCAGTGGTCAGTACCCATCAAAAGTGGTCCAAGGAAGGAAAAGTGGTGACCCGGTGACAGAGTCATGGGCGGCCAAGGCTCATTGATGCAAGTGGGGAGCGAAGGCTGGCCCGTGTGGTCCAATCCAATAGATGAGCTGCTGTTGCTCAAATTGGTGAAAAATATCATACTGGTACTGATGGAAAGGTGTCAGAACATATAGTGCATCGCAGTTTGCTGCATATGGACCTGCGTAGCCACAGACCAGTCAGGGGGCCCATGCTGACCCCTGTCCACTGCCAAAAGCACCTACAATGGGCCTGTGAGCATCAGAACTGGACCACAGAGCAATGGAAGAAGGTGGTCTGTTCTGATGAATCATGTTGTATTTTACATCACGTGGATGGCAGGGTGCGTTGCTTACCTGGAGAACACATGGCACCAGGATGCATTATGGGAAGGACAGTATGAAACTTTGGGCGATGTTCTGCTGGGAAACCTTGGGTCCTTCCATTCATGTGGATGTTACTTTGACACGTACCACCTACCTAAGCCTTGTTGCAGACCATGTGCACCCTTTAATTGCAATGGTATTCCCTGATGGCATTGGCCTCTTTCAGCAGGATAATGAGCCCTGCCACAAAGCAAACATGGTTCAGGAATGATTTGAGGAACACAACAGCAAGTTCAAGGTGTTGACATGGCCTCCAAATTCCCCAGATCTTCCCCAGAAGTGGTCTCTTCATTTTTTCCAGATCTTTATGTAGTTCTGGTTGTCACTTATGCCTGTTCCTGGCTGTGAGATTTCCACCCACACATTTCAGAACTGTGACCATGAGACCTGTCTGGGATTCTGTGAAACAGCCCCCGTCTGTCAAGGTTGTTCTGGATGGCACACAATCATCTTGTTGCCTCAGCTGTGTACAAAGGATGCCAGCGATTTGCCATAAAGGGACGTCTGTTGACACAGTATAAGACATGGAGCAGGAAAACATGATCCAAATAAGAGGCTGGGAGCCCTTTTGTAAACAAACACTATATATTCCTGTAATTGCTGTCTGTTGTCATTCCCACTTTAGCTATGTGTGCGTTTTTACAACAGTACATACAGTAGCTAATGTATAATCATATTTAAAATGCCTTTAAATTGGGTGTGAGGCATACATTTGTTTCACTCTTGATATCTTTCTTGCTTTTACAAAATAAGCACATTGTTCCCATGCCAATTAATAATGAAAACCCTCTAAACATAATGTAATTGAACCTGTGTGACCTGTGAAAATCCAACAAGAGGCAAGGACATAAAGGCTATTGCGCAGGGGTTAGAGGTCAGGGGTCATTACTGAATCTGTCAAAAACATAATGTCTTCATATCAGTTGAATTGTTTGTTTGTTGAATTTACACAAATATTATTTTATGGTAAAATATTTCAGAGTTGTTTCATAGAGACGGAATCTAGATGAATATCATGTACTCTAGATCTACCCCCTGCTTTATTACTTCTGTTGTCTCATGGGACAACTGTGCTTTGTCTTTACCCAGAAAACTCCCTCTTGTATCTACCCTTCTTAAAGAAACAGGACAGACTATCAGTGTTTCCTAAAAGCCGACAGAATATTATACACAACATGTGTTGTAATCCCCATTTTCATGTGCAATGTACCAAAACTAAAACAAAGAATCCATTATTAGTATGTACCAACCTAAAACAATGAATCCATTATTAGTATGTACCAAATCTAAAACAATGAATCCATTATTAGTATGTACCAACCTAAAACAATGAATACATTATTAGTATGTACCAAATCTAAAACAATGAATCCATTATTAGTATGTACCAACCTAAAACAATGAATCCCTTATTAGTATGTACCAAATCTAAAACAATGAATCCATTATTAGTATGTACCAACCTAAAACAATGAATCCAGTATTAGTATGTACCAACCTAAAACAATGAATCCATTATTAGTAGGTACCATATTAATCATATTAGTATGTACTATATTAATCATATTAGTATGTACTATATTAATCATATTAGTATGTACTGTATTAATCATATTAGTATGTACTGTATTAATCATATGAATATGTACTATATTAATACTATATTAATCATAAACACGTTATGTGTATTTGATGCAGTTTGAGGTTATAAGTTATATTTAAATATTTTTGACATGCTAGGGTGTAAAATGAACTTTTTCCATCGATTCTCATGTTCGTAATGTGGTCCTGTATGCAAGGTTGCCAGATTTAATTGACAGTAAACCGCTATTCTCCTGCTGACACCAGACAAAATCGAACTACCCAAGCCTATTAAAAATAGCCCAGAAACACCCCACCTGGCAGCACTGTCAATATGGAAAAAGCTTCTTCCTACCGTCACATTAGGTGCCATAGTATTTCGCTGATACTTATGAGTGATAATCCTGCTTTACCACACCGACAAAAAGGCATTGTGAGACTTTGGGAAGACTGTGCCTTTGAGTTTTGAATGCAAGAAAAACACTGATTGATTATAGAACGTTTTATACTGTATGTATACATGAAGTAAATTGTCTTGCTGTCCCTCCCTCTATTTTTCTCTGTCATTCTTGTCTCTCTCTCTTTCTCAGTCCTGTTTCTCTATCGCTCCTTTTCAGCCTCTCTTTTTCTGATCCACTTTAGTCCCTTGGGTTGTGAGTAATGAATTTGCCTTTGACTCACCAATGCAATTAAATCCAGATTTTGCAAGAGTTATTAACTTATTAACAGGTCAATTCCCATTGCTTAATGACCATGTGGCTGTTTAACTGACTGGCTGGTTGACTGGCTGGCAAACTGGCCAACTGACTGTCTTTCTGACTGACCGGTTGATTGACTGGCTGCCAAATAGCCCAACGTCCCAGCTGGTCATGGTACAGTGATTCTGTGAAGTGAAAAAAGATACCAGGCTAGCCCAGTTCAGCTGGCCCGCTATAGAAAGTGTCATCCACATGGATGGCTCTGTGGTTAACCACTACACCACTGAACTGTACATTTGATGGGTGTCAGTACAGCCTCTTGTCTACTCTGAACAAACCCTCTTTTGCCACTGCCTGTTTCAACAGATAATCATTCGTGAAGGAAATTGATACAGTTAAACTGACCAATGTTTGTTACTAAGTTTACCTCCACAACAAATAGTGTCTATTAACTGTATGGCGTTTGCCACTGGATGTTTTAACAGCGTATTACCAGTATCTATTAACTTAGTGGAATAGTCATAAGAATTTAGCATTTGCTAGTGAGTCTGCCAAAGCAATTTCATTTCATGGCATAAGAACATTTTTTTTTATTTCATGGCAAAACAATGTACTTTTTCTTTCATTCGTGAATGACATTGATACAATAACTATGAATAAAGGTGACGATAACTAACTTTTTCATCAAGTGCAAAGATGAGAGATTTGCGGAATCTACCAGAAATAGTTGCAATACTGTGTAACAGTTTTATTGCAGCCCAGAAATTAAATGAATAAATGTCATTGCTTTCAATAGATTCAAACGTAGGTCTTCCACGTGAAATGCACTGTCTTTAACACTACGCCACGGGATTACACGTTCCAGCTGTCACTAGACAACATTAAGCATTGTGTTAAACTGACTAAGTTTACCTGCACCATAGTGTCTATGTACTGTATGGCTTTTGCCACTGGCTGTTTTATCATCTTTTTAGGCAGTAATTGGCTTACTAGTATCAACTAACATCCTAGGAATAATCATAGGAATTGAGCAATAGCTAGCAAGACTGAAGACAAACTTTTCCATTCCAGGAACAGTCACAATTTAACCGTATACAGTTTTAGTTGAGGCTTACTATAACGTTACTACTGTATGTTGTAGCCAGCAAATGTATTTGTTTATCCTGACCAAAAAATCCACAGTCGCAAAAAGTCACAATATAACCGTATTTTTATTTTATTTTAGGCTTACTATAATATAGATCCTTTCTATATGGAATAATTCATGTACTTTGCTTTGCCTGTGAGGAGATACAAACGCTGGACCTATAGTTTGCAGGTCCACTTCTCTAACCACTACGCTGTTTAACAAGTGGGACTCATTCATTCATTCAGTCAGTCAGTCAGTAAAAGACATTCGCTCTTCTTGGCCCGCTCCACTTACGCAGTCCGGCAAAAATTGCTTGCGTAATCTATAAAAGAAGACAATTCTTTGAATGGGCTGGTTGTCCAAAAAGAAACCACTCTGTGAAAGTGTTTGGTTGGCCGAGTCATCTGCCAAGATCCAACTGGAGGAAGATTAGTTAGAAGATAAATACTCTGTTAAATACTCCTGTTTTTTTCTCTTCTGTCTTTCACAAAATGATTGGAAGAAAGTGTGAGGAGCTGGCTATCTCATTCAATGGGTGCTGAGAGAGGCAAGGAGTGAGAACACAAGGAGAATGTAATTAAGATCTTCCATGTGTGTCCTGAGGAGATTAATGTGAGTGTTCTCTATAGTTATCAGCTTTAAATGAGAAATGCTATTATGATTTATAATAACATCAGCCTGTCCCCTGTTCATGTACCTATTAAGAATGTCTTATCTTTGACACCCAGAAACCAGTCCTTTCATTTTGTTGACCTTTACAACAAAAGTGCCACAATAAAGCTGTGATGCTGTAATTTATATGAATGTGTTTGTGGACTGAATATCAGTCTGGACTGAATGCAGGTGATCCATCTAGATTTTGGAAAACCCTTATATGTGCTGAAGTGAGGTCATTCTGGAGCTTCCCTCTCTAAGCAAATTAATTTGGACTCTTTCATCATTACAGATAAAAATTAGTTTAGAAATGCTTTTAATCAAAAATGTATCTTAGCAGGGTTTATGTTTGATACAAATAATGAGTTGATTAACAATATTCAGACAGTCCACTGTTCCTCACTCTCCCAACCAACACAATGATTAGTGATCTCTCCATCCCCTGTTCCT
>JACXGJ010016141.1:0-12659 GCA_016801105.1 Esox niger
ATATATATATATATATATATATATATATATATATATATATATATATATATATATATATATATATATATATATATATATATATATATATATATATATATATATATATATATACATATATATATATATACAAAATCCTATTTGGAACCCCTGCCACCCCCCTCCCTTTGAACTGCTATTGTAAACTGGCTGAGGTACCACCAATCACCTTCCAGATCACCAATTAAGCTAATTGGCTTCCAAATGTTTATTATTAAGGGCTGGAGGGGCGCCCAATCGATGCAACCCATGTAGGTGGTACCCTAGGTGACCGCCTAGGTTTCCTATGCCTGGAAACACCTTTGTATGCACCTGTGGTTAAATATTTTATTGCACATGATTAGGGTAACTGCTTGACTACTGTTTTTTTTATCCTGTCACTAGTAATTTTAAGACCTGATTGCTAATCAAAATGCTAGCCGCCGAAATTATAATGAACCTTAATGATGTCCAAATATGTTGAAACTATAGGCCTGAGTGACTTAGTATAAGCAAGGTAAAGGCAATTCAAACAATACAAATGCATGAACAACAGAAATAAGTTGGGACGGAAAATGTAGAATGAAGTTGTATTAATAAATAATACATTAATATGGTAGTGATACAAATTCATCACAATATTAAATAATGAATGTTTGATATTCCTCGTTATCTTATTTTATATTACTTATTATTATGATTAGGATTGTGGTTGTTGTTACTGAGGCTGTTACAATTGTTATTTTTCATGAGAAACAATATTGCGAAACAAGAATTATCGTATTTTTTTACATTAGTTTACATGGTCTCCAACCAGACGTGAGTTTGATCATAAGGATACGACAAAGATAATATTGATGAATACTAGCTCTGTTGGTAAAATGATCGTAAAATAATTTAAAGATAAAATGTTATTGTACGCACGGTTCATGAATGAGGACCATTGACACTAGTTTTATTGTTTTGGCTCAATACCTCAGCACATTTTATTTTAATCAGTTTTTTTTTTTTTGCAGGTATTTACATCCATAAATGTTGAGCAGTTTAATTATTACCATTCAATATGGGGTCATTGTCTTGCTGCACATTGAAACGCCATCCAATGAGTTTTGAGGCATTTAGTTTGTATCTTTTCTGACAAGATATTTATGTACCCTGAAGAATTCATCTTACTGCTGCAGTCTGCCTTTTACATCATCAACGAAGTGAGCCAGTTCCAGTGTCAGCCATAAATGCCCAAAACATAAGTTCAAGAGCTGCCCAAAAGATGTTCATAGAAGTAGCTCAGAACCTAAGGGTGAAGTCAAGGGGTCTTCATGCCTACCATGCCACAAATCAGTGTTAACGTTCATGATTGTGTCTTTAAAATCAGAAATTCTCATTCCCAATCCCAACAGTAAAGCATGGAGGTAGTGACAATGATCTAAAACACAAGCAAAGCCAGGGACACCGACAGAAATCCCAGGGCCCGGGACAAAATGTATAGTTTAGGACCTATACCACAGGCCAAAAAATGTATAAATAGCAATGATGTTAGTGTTCATAAAACAGGTCAGAAATCTTTATTGTTTAATGTTTTAGCTGGGTAGTAGTAAATACCAAGACTGACTGAGTAATGACTAATTACATTTAAGCCAACCAAATCGGCCCCTCCGAGGCCTGGGCCAGGGACAACATTACCGGTTGTCCCCCCCGTCAGTGTCAATGAGCAAAGCTACAACAAAATGACTCAAAATGTAGAGGGTAATGAAATAGCCGGGTCAAAGCATAGATTTCAATCCCATCCAAATGGTGTGGAGGGATTTGAAGCAAGCCATGCAAAGCCTCCAAACATGACACTGGAAGCAGTACTATGAAAATCAGTGTGCAATAAATACTTGTAGTCAATGTAAGAGACGGATCCACAGAAACAAAAAATGGCTACATTAAGTAATTAAGTAAGTCAAAGTGGGAAATCTCAGCCCTTCAAGCTAGAGGTGTACTTATTTTTTCACACTATAAAATTGCATATCTGTAGATTTTGGATGAATAAATGATTGCAAATAATAATATTTCAGTGATATTTGAATTTCCAGGGGGTGCACTTACCTTTTCATATACTTTAAATCATTTGTTTGTTGCTTAACAGATGTGCTACCACATGTGTTTTTTTTACAAATATGTTGGGTTGGAGCCCCAAGCAAGGGGAGTTTGGAGAACTGTGTGTTCTGGCCCATTACTATTTGCTCTTTAGAAAATAGCTAGCAACATTTTTGCTAAGATAGCTTGAGCAAATATTATTTATTATAATGATCTAGCTTGCACCACTAGTAATTGTTGTCAGAGTAACCCGTATAATGTGCAGAAGCGTTGCTAGGATCACAACACATTCAGGGCTTAGCCCCACCCCACACCCCCCTGGGACAGAAAGTACAGGGTTTTGAATGTACTTAAAGAAAATGTAGGAATTACAGGTGAATAGACCAGGGGATATTTTTGCTGGACCACGTAAGCAGAGCTGGCCGAGAGCAAATGTCTCAGACGGACTGACTGACTGACTTACTGAGTCTCCCTTGTTAAATAGAGGTTAGAGAAGCAAATCTGTATTCTATAGGTCCAAAGTTTGGATCTCCTCACAGGCAAAGCGAAGTACGCATTAAGAATTATTCTGTATAGACGAAAACTTTGCTGGCTAAACCCTTCAGTATATACATTATATTAAGACTGAAATAAAACAGTTTACGGTTATATTGCGACTGTTTCTAGTGGATTCTTGAAGTACGCACCCATGCATGCATTTTGGATCAGGAAAAACCAACACATTTCCTGGATACAGCATACAGTAGTTTGGTTATGGGACTCCTAAATGTTTAGTCCCTTGCTCCAAAGGCAATTGCAGTAAATTAATTGATATCTCATCATAAACTTGATGTTATTGGATTATGTGAAATATGGCTGAAGCCTGGTGAATTTACTGCCATAAATGAGGCCTCTCCTCCTGGCTATATTAGTGATCATATCCCCTGTGCATCCCGAAAAGGAGGGGGTGTTGCTAATATCTACGACAGTAAATATAAATGTACTCTTAAACACATCACTGGTTTTCATTATTTTGAAGTTTTGCTCATGAAAGTTAACCAGGCTGATAAATCGTTTTACATAGCCACTATTTACAGGCCGCCCGGGCCATATACAATGTTCCTCAATGAGTTTCCCGAATTCTTGTCTAACCTTGTAGTTATTGCAGATAGTATTCAAATTTTTGGTGATTTCAATATTCATATGTAAAAGTCAAACGACCCTCTTCAAATAGCCTTTGAAGCGATATTTGACTCAATGGGTTTTATCCAACATGTCTCTGGCCCAAAGCACAGCCACAATCAAACCTTCGATTTAGTCCTGTCAAGAGAAATCGATATTTTAGATCTAATAATTTCCCCTGTAAATCCTGGAATGTCGGATCACTGTCTTATTACATTTACTATAAAAACAATAAGTCCACTAGCTCCGCAGAAAATGAGTTTCAAAAGCCGCACTATAAATTCTCGGACTACAAATAAACTTATTGATATTCTTCCAAGCTTGCTCATCAGTGACAAAGGAAATAAATCTGCAAACGATCTAATCCAGGATCTGAAGTCAACACTGCAAAATACTTTAGATATGGTTGCACCACTTAAAACAAAATAATTACGGAACAAGACACTTGCTCCCAGATACACTGAAAATACTAGAGCACTAAAGCAAGCCTCAAGAAAATTGGAGCGAATGTGGCACTCCACCAAGTTGGAAGTATTCAGACAAGCCTGGATAGACAGCACACTTATATACCGAAAAGCACTCACATCTGCTCGATCAGCATATTTCTCCAAACTGACTGAAGTGAACAAAAACAATCTCTTTGATACAGTTGCAAAGTTAACTAAAAAGCGACAGTCAACAAGTGAAGTGGGTCTTCACTTTAGCTGTGATGAATACATGAACTTTTTTGATGAAAAGATCATCACCATTAGAAAATAAATAACTGACTCCTCAAATAATTACTGTCCCCTGACTGCCCATAATTACTGTCCCTCTCAATTGTTCTGAACCTACCTAAACAGGTGTCAATGGAGACACTGGAACTTTTTGATCCCATATCGCTCGACACATTCACTAAATTTGCAATGAGTTCTAAACCCACAAATTGTCAACTAGACCCAATTCCAACTAATTTACTCAAGGAGCTATTTTTGGTGCTAGGTCAGCCAATGTTGAAAATAATTAATTGCTACCGTTCCTCCGGATGTGTACCAAACTCACTAAAAACAGCTGAAATTAAGTGTGAAACATTCATATTTAGAGCAAGATTGTTAGGAGATGATATAATCTATTTAGAGCAGGATTGTTAGCAGATGATATAATCAACCGTGTGTGTGTGTGTGTGTGTGTGTGTGTGTGTGTGTTTACATCTATTGATCCAAGCAAAGAATGTATTGGAGACCCCAGTGTGTAAGAGCAGAGTACAACATGTTATCGGTTAGGCTATGGCATGTGACTGTTAGAGATAATCACACTCAATCTAGACAATGAGCAACGCATCACGAGACGTATAGAACGAGAGATGACGAGACTTGCATAGCTAATGCATAGCTCAGGGTCCAACTGAAAATGTCTGTATAAAAGAGGAAGACGAAAGGCAAGAGTCAGACTCGTTGGTAAGCGGGTCTCCAGATATATCTGTTGTATGCAATAAAGTGCGTTAAAAATTTAATCTGTCTTGGTCTATTTCTCTTCTCATCAGCTTACTATGTTGCAGGTTAGGCTGCAACATAAGCCTCTTTAAAAAAAATCCAATCTGGATCCAGACACTTTAAACAACTATAGGCCAATATCAAACCTCCCATTCCTCTCAAAAATCTTTGAGAAATATGTTTCCCAAAAACACTTTTCTGAAGACAAATAACACTTGAAAGGCTCTAATCCGGTTTCAGACCCCATCATAGTACTGAGACTGCACTTGTGAAGGTAACACATGACCTTCTAATGGCCTCAGAGAAAGGTTCTGCATCCGTCCTGTTGCATCTTGATCTTAGTGCTGCTTTTGACATTATCGATCACTCCCTTCTCTTAGAGAGACTGGAAAACCATATTGGGCTACGTGGGAATGTTCTAGCATGGTTTAAATCGTATTCATCTGAAAGATATTAGTTTGTATGTGTGGATGGTATATACTCGGACAAAACAATAGTGTGTTTTGGTGTTCCTCAAGGCTCGGTCCTGGGCCCTTTATTGTTCTCACTATATATGCTGCCTCTTGGAGATGTACTCCGAAATCATAATGTCAATTTTCACTGCTATGCTGATGACACACAGTTATATATTTAGATAAAGCATGGAGAAACCCCCAAATTAGCTACTTTGGAAGCATGTGTTTCAGATATTAGGAAGTGGGTGACTGAGAACTTCTTGATTTTCAACTCAAGAAAAACAGAAATGCTCGTTTTAGGACCCAAGAAACAAAGACTCTTACTGGCAGATCTACTGTGAACCTCGATGGCTGCATGGTTGTATCCCAAAAAACTATAAGAAATCTCGGCATAACCCTCGACCCTGACCTCTCCTTTGATGAACATATAAAATATATCTTAAGAGTAGATTATTTTCATCTTCAAAACATTGCAAAAATCAGAACCTTATATCAAAAGCTGATGCAGAAAAACGAATCCATGCTTTTGTTACATCTAGATTAGATTACTGCAATGCTTTTTTTTCTGGTTACCGTGATATTTAGATAAATAAACTTCAATTAGTGCTGCACACGCCTGCTAGAATCCTAACTAAAACATAATAAATTGAACACATTACTCCAGTACACTGGCTGCCTGTTAGGGTTGGGGCTGATTTTAAGGTGTTATTGTTAACCTATAAATCAATACATGGATCTGCTCCTACTCATCTCGCTGATACGATCCATCCATACATACCTGCACGTAAAGTTAGATCGCAAGATGCGGGCCTTTTAACTCTCCCGAAAATGTCTAAACAAACAACCGGAGGCGTGGCCTTCTCTCATAGAGCTCCACTACTTTGGAATGATTTGCCAATTAAAATTAGAAATGCAGACTCAGTGCAAACCTTCAAGCGTCTACTAAAGACTGATCTCTTCAGACTGGTCTATGATTAAGTGTAGTCTGGCCCAGGAGCGTGAAGGTGACCAGAAAGGCCTGATACTGTCCACCCTTGCTGTTTTGTCAGGTTGGCTCTCATCACCACTGGGATGCCCTCCCTCCAATGCCATTCGGGGGCGGAGTCACTGGTTTGTTGTTGTCTCTCTGTTGCGCACTTGTGCAATTAGGCTGTGCTCTGCTGGCAATACTCGGCCCTCATTCAGGATGGTTGGAGTTGGTGGGTGTCCCTTTGGTTGATGCTTGGCAATGTGGGTGGATTGATTTCCTGCCTTTTTGGCCCTGTCCGGGGCCTCCTCCGGATAGGGCCATAGTGTCACTGGACCCCCCTGAATATTTCCTAGCCACTGAAGTTCATCACTATTGTTGTTTGCTCCCTGGGGTTTAAGGCCGGGTGTTTTGTGAAAGCACTTTGTGGCAACTGCTGATGTAAAAAGGGCTTTATAAAATAAATTTGATTTGATTATAGTAAGCCTGAACTAAAACTGTAAACGGTTATAGTGCGACTGTTTCTGGCAAGTTAATCTGCAGTCTCACTAGCAATTGCTCAATGCTTATGACTATTTCAGTAAGTTAGTAGATACTAGTAAAGCCTATTACTGGCTAATACGATATCAAAACGTCCAGTGACAAACGCCATGCAGTTCAGAGACGCTATTTGTGGTGGTAAACTTAGTATGAAACGTTAGCCAGTATAACTGTATCAATAACATTCACGAATGGCCAGTTAGCTGTTGAAATGGCCAGTGGCAAAACAGGATTTGTTCAGGGTAGCCACAACAGGCTATACTGACACCTGTGAAATGTACAGCTCTGTGGTGTAGAGGTTGACAACACAGCCTTCCATGTGGGCAACCTGGGTTTGAATCTTGAGAGGGCAGCACTTTTGATTGAGGGACAGCTGGATAATATGTAGTCCTAAACATATTAAGTCTGTCACTACCAAGTTATATTGTCCATTATTCTATTAATCTGACTTTGCTACAGAGATGAGATCAGTCTAGTGAATAAAAGCAGACAGCCTTTAAAAACAGAGATTTAACTCTCCTTTCAAACTCTCCTTTTACTTGCCATGAAGTACTTTTATTAAAAACGAAATCCATACTGATTAAATCCCAGACTTCTCATACAAAATTAAACACAATAATCAAAAGTGTATCTTCGAAACAATGAAACATGCCTTCAGATGCCAACACAAAAGCATCATATCTCTGTTTTCTGACTCACTCTATACATAGAATGTTTTTCACAAAAAAAGAGTATGAGTACCAAATACATTCAGATGTAATTGTATTGGTTATGCCTTCTTGTGCTAATGCATACAGATTCATAGTACAGAAAACAGGGTAGTCAGCATAGCAATAAAACAAGTTTACAGTAAGTTGCCCTTTTTCCGTCTCTGAAAGTCTAGACAATTGAAGACACTGCTAAACAGATCAGCTTTGTATTTGCTCTCAACCTTGTTTTTAAAATTTTCATACCATGTAAAAGGACATGGTCAGTGCTGTGGCATGAATATTATTAGATTGTTCTGGATCCTTTTCTCCATGGTTCACAACTCTCTCTTCCTATACCTCTCTCTTTCTGATGTTGTCATCCATCCTTCCAAATGGAAATTTTATGTTTGTTCGTTTTTATACCTCGACAACTGTGTGTTGAGAGAGTTGCAATTGCAATGATTACTTTGGTGTATTAAATCGCAGTGCTGCCTACATGGCAACATGGTGAATATTGTGCTTTACAAATAAAGTTTTCTTTAAGGTTTGGCAACTGTTGAATGAAACAGACCTGTGTGAAAACAGCTATATCGTGCTTATACGTTCAGGTAAAAGGTCTTACTTTTTGTGCAACATCGTTTTCTAAATTGTTAGTGGAGCACTTGTGATAAATGCTAAGTTGTCATCCATGTTCTATTGGGGTATAAATATGATATTAACTTTTTTCTTACATACATTCACCAATTGCACCTTATGATCACACTTGACAGATGATAGAGTTACATTTCTGAAGGGAAATTTAAATTTTCTGCTGAACAGGAGGGTTTTGAGAACGATGTACTCAAATATGATTAAAACCATTCTTATTTTCAGCAAGAACCTGGGAGCATTTGGGGTAAATTGCCCTCGGAAAGAACTACAGGTTTTTTAATGAACATACAGTCATTAATCCTGTGCTCATGTTCATTGCAATTTCATGTTTGTATTCCACAGTAGATAGTACCTTAGATACTCTGCCTCCCCAGTAAGTAGTACTCTAGATACCCCAAGGCCTACTTAATTGCCAGTGCCTCCTTCTGTATTGTGACATACCTGTTTTCCCTGAGAGCTTTTGGCTGGTGTATAGGAGGGGCATTCCTCCCCCCATCCCATTGGTATAGTACTGCTCCCAACCCAGAGTTGGACTCATTGGAGTGGACATTAAAAGGCTGTTGAAAATGACCACCCTTGAGACCGGTTGGGGGAACATAGGATCTTTTTTTAATTGATGCAACACCCACTGAGCTTCCACCATCCATAAATCTTCCCAGGCTGCCTTTATTGGTGACGTCTTTCAGCGGTATCGCTAGGTCCTGGAACAAGCTAACCCCTTTCTTGTGCTTGGGCCATGGCTACTCCTGGATGGCTCATGTCTTCTCCACCTGGGATTTAATTTGCCTGCTTTCGTTGGTATATCCCAGATATTTGGCTTTGAAAATCCCCAGCTGGCACTTTCCAGGGGTTTGCTGCCAGAACAGTTGCCTCCAGCTTGCCATTATAAAGCACGTCAGACTGAGGTGATCCTCCCACACCTCACTGTGTATTAACATGTCGTTGATGTAGGCACAAGACGTAACTTGTGAGGTCAAGTAACGGGATATACCTAGCTTTGCCAAGCCTCTCTATGAGCTCATCGACCCTTGCCATGGGGTAAGCATTGAACTGGGAGATGGTGCTGAGGGCTCGGAAATCGGAACCAGATGGTCCCATCCGGCTTGGGCACAAGCACGATGAGTCTGGTCCATTCCCGTTCCTGCCATCTCCCTGCGGGCCTGTGGGATCATGTATAGACACAGATGGACCTTTTTTCCCCGATCAATGGTAATGTTGTGACAGAGCAGGGAGGTCTGCCCGGTAGGGCGGAGAAGACCTGCTGGTTCATTCAAACAATCGTCTGCTGTGGTGGGGAGGGTGTTACCAGAGTCCTTTCTCCATTTACAGTTCCCTCCATTCTTTCCCACTTCATTCGTTTTCTGCACCGTGGCCTTAATATTGGCCACATCGATTACATCCAGGCCTTCATAAAGACCAGAGCACCTTCCTCCATACATTTTGGGAGTCTCCCACATGCCTTTTTGCAAACCCAAAATGTGCCATTTTGTTTTTTGCTGAAAGTAATGGCTTTCTTCTGGCCACTCTGTCATAAAGCCCAACTCTATGGAGCGTACGGCTTATTGTCGTCTTATGTACAGATACTCCAGTCTCTGCAGTGGAACTCTGCAACTCCTCCAGGGTTACCTTCGGTCTCTGTGCTGCCTCTCTGATTAATGCCCTCCTTGCCCGGTCCATGAGTTTTGGTGGGCGGCCGTCTCTTGGGAGGTTTGCTGTTGTGTCATGTTCTTTCCATTTGGTTATGATAAATTTGATGGTGCTCCTGGGATCATCAAATATATTGATATTTTTTTATAACCTAACCCTGACTTGTACTTCTCAACCACATTGTCCCTTACTTGTTTGGAGAGTTCCTTGGTCTTCATAGCCGTGTTTGGTTAGTGGTGACTCTTGCTTAGGTGTTGCAGCCTCTCTGGCCTTTCAAAAAAGGTGTGTATATGTAATGACTGATCATGTGACACTTAGATTGCACACAGGTGGACATATTTTTAATAATTATGTGACTAATGAACGTAATTGGTTGCACCAGAGCTTGTTATGGGGGTGAATACATATGCACATGCCAGTTTTCCTAAAAAAATTGTTTTGTATTATTTTTTTCTCATTTCACTTCTCCAACTTAGACTATTGTGTTCTGATCCATCACATACAATTCAGATAAAAAAATCACTGAACTAAAGGCTATAATGCAACAAAATAGGTAAAAAGCCAAGGGTGGTGAATACTTTTGCAAGGCACTGTAGTTCCTAGACTATAGGAACTATAGCCTCAGTGGTCATTGTTCTCAGGGGGGGTGGCTTCGGGGAACTTCACCTTCACCTCCTCCAACAGAGTGAAGTCCCAGGTGTTAGGAAGATGAGGGGGTGTACCTGATCGAGATCAGAGGTTTCACTGGTGAAGCTTTCCCACTTGTTTTCCCTCTGATTCCTGAAACAGCTGTCTATGCTGGTCTCTTTGGAGCTTGTCCACCTCTCTCATTCTTGGAGAAATAGACGGATCATCTGTGCTCAATGGAAAAAGCATCTCCAGGTTCTCTTTTGGGAGAACAGGTGTGTTACCATGTGAGGGCATGGAGTGAGCCTGGACCTGCTGTGGGGCACTTCTTTTCTTCTTACTTCCTGGAGCACTGCCTCGCCCTGCTGTTTTCACGCGCCCTAATATAGAACCAGTATCTTCATGCTGAAGTCTATCCAGGCGACTATGGTGGTCCTTCTGGCAGGTGTACCGCGGGTCCTGTGGGGCAATTGGGTAGCGTTTTGTGCATTTACAGTGCATATAAAAAGTCTACACACCCCTGTTAGAATGTCAGGTTTTGTGATGTAAAAGATTGAGACAAAGCTAAATCATGTCAGAACTTTTTTCACTTTTAATGTGGCCTTTAATGTGATCAATTTAACTGAAATCCTCAAGGGAGAAAAATGAAAAACCTTACAATAGTGTATGTGTCACGCCGACGCCCGTTCCCGACAACCGGGCCTGAACCCTGCCTGTACTTCTGTTTTCTGCCCGTGTTCCGACCGCCTGCCTGTCCCCGACTACTCTGCCTGTTCCTTGCCTGTACTTCTGCCGCCCGATCGGTTTCCGACCTCACGCCTGTCCCCGACTACTCTGCCTGCCACCTGCCTGTACCGACGTTCCCGATCCGTGAGCCGCCTCGCTGCCCGACCTCTGCTCATCCACCTGCTGCGCCCTTGACAGAATGACCCAACCAACACATTGGAGACAGCAGAGGCCTGCCCCTGTGCCTGTTCCGCGGCCTGCCCCCGTGCCTGTTCCGCGGCCTGCCCCCGTGCCTGTTCCGCGGCCTGCCCCCGTTCCTGTTCCGCGGCCTGCCCCCGTTCCTGTTCCGCGGCCTGCCCCCGTTCCTGTTCCGCGGCCTGCCCCCGTTCCTGTTCCGCGGCCTGCCCCCGTTCCTGTTCCGCAGCCTGCCTCCGTGCCTGCGCCGCGGTTCTCCGCCGCCCCTGTGCCTGACGCCACCCCAGGGCCTCCCCAAATATTTTTTTTGGGGGGGCTACGTGCCCCTGTTCAGGTCCCTCCGAGGGGGCCTGGGCCACAGGGAGCCCCCGAGGAGACACTGCCACCGCCGCCACCAGAATGGCTAGAGGAGGGGTTTCTGCTGCCACCCCCAGAGGGGTGGGATGACGAGCCCCTACCACCCCCCTCTGCTCCTGACCTTCTCGGTGTCCCGGCTGCTCCTGACCCCGCCGGCGTCCCGGCTGCTTCTGACCCCGCCGGCGCTCCTGATCCTCCTGACCCCGCCGACGCTCCTGATCCTCCTGACCCCGCCGGCGCTCCTCCTCCATCTGCCCCTCCTGACCCTGCCGGTTTCGTTCACCTGTGTTTTGCCCCCACCTGTTTCTGTTCTCCTCGTAAGTCTGTGTATTTTTAGTTCAGTCAGTTTCTCCCTGCCTTGGTTGGGTCATTGTCTTATCATGTCATGTCTGTTTGCTCCTGCTCCCGCTCCCATTCACGTTGTTTCAGTTTGTGCCGTTTTGGTTTTCCCTTGCACCCCTGCATCTGCCTCCATCTCCCTTCTTGGATTCCCTGCGCCACTCGTGACAGAATGACCCAACCAAGGCAGGGAGAAACTGACTGAACTAAATACACAGACTAATGAGGAGAACAGAAACAGGTGGGGGCAAAACACAGGTGAACAAAATACACTGATCAACTGAAACAAGGACAAGACAGATCAGAGACAAACATGGAACGGAACAGCTCCAGCTGGCCGGGACCATGACAGTATGACCATAGTTACTAACAAATCAAATATCATCTCCCACCAGCCTCTGCCTTTAGCCTTTCCTATTTATGTGGGTGGAAAGCATGTACTGTAAGTCATTGCAACCAACTCTAGGAAGCCTAAATATATTCATACTTCAGGTTCTGTTGGCAAAGTCAGTGCTGAGTGGACATGGCGTTCGCTTTGCTTCCCTCTGAGTCTGCTCTCCTCCACCCGAATGATGGAAGGGCCACACCAAACTATTAACTGGCCCAGCACCCTGCGCACCTAACCCCCGGAGAGCCTGCTGTTGAGCCCCCCCTCGGCCACTGATCCTTCCACACTTGGTTAACCCTCCTTTTTATGTGTGGGTCATTTGTTGATACTGTAATTATAGTTCTTACCATG
>JACXGJ010016142.1:0-12664 GCA_016801105.1 Esox niger
CCTTCCGTTGTTTCAGCTAACTGAATGTCTCTCTCTCCATCTCCCTCATCCTTCCGTTGTTTCAGCTAACTGAATGTCTCTCTCTCCATTTCCCTCAACCTTCCGTTGTTTCAGCTAACTGAGTGTCTCTCTCTCCATTTCCCTCACCCCTCTGTTGTTTCAGCTAACTGAATGTCTCTCTCTCCATCTCACTCACCCCTCTGTTGTTTCAGCTAACTGAGTGTCTCTCTCTCCATCTCACTCACCCCTCTGTTGTTTCAGCTAACTGAATGTCTCTCTCTCCATCTCACTCAACCCTCAGTTGTTTCAGCTAACTGAGTGTCTCTCTCTCCATCTTCCTCATTCACTTTCTCTCTTTAGTAAACTGTCTACGCTAACATGGTCATAACCCGACATCGATTCACATACTAGCCACTTACTGAGAAAGATTGCTGTCTTAACTAATCACACACATAGAAACCCAAACAGTTACACACACACACACACACACACACACACACACACACACACACACAGTTAATGGACCCAGTCTGCCCCTGGTCCCTCCAATCACACTATTAGGCCCTTGATTACCCATCTGCCTCAGTGACCAAAGGGACACAAGTAATGTGTGCGTGTGTGTGTGTGTGCGTGTGTTTAATCATTGTAGTCGTTAAGGACACTCCATCCTGATAGTGGATGCTGCTGTGGATTATGTCAGATACACTGACAATGTCTTTTCATCTGCTTGTGTCTCATTGTCTTTTTGTGTGTTTGCATATGTGTGTATACACATGTATGTGTGTGTATTTTTTTGTATGTTTGTCTGTGTATATGTGCTTATGTGTATATGTGTATGTGCATGCACATGCGCGTTAGCGTGTGTGTGAGACAGCAATATGATCTCACAGTCTCAATGTCATTCTTCAACGTGTGTCCAAGGGAGAAACAAAACAGTGCTTTGGCATTAAAACCCGGGATTCGGGAGGTCTGACTTCTCAGAGAGAATGTTGCAGTACAACGTTGACGGCTGGGCTTAGAAACAATGTTCGGAAACAACGTTTGGCTACGTGTTGAGTAGGTAGCTTCATCGCCCAGGCATATGTGGCCATATTAGGGTTTCCAACATCACCATTCACACGACCCTAGAAAAACACTCCATTCAATATTGCTCACCATTAATCCTATTGGTCTGTTTTCTACTTGCCTACAGACGGGAGAAACGTGGAACGAGATGACCTGGTGTGATCTGGAGCTGAGCATTGTGTGTGTGTGTGTGTGAACACGTTTGTGTGTGTATGTGGGTGTGTGTGTGTGTGTGTGTGTGTGTGTTGAACACTGTAACAGTCACAACACAGAGTTTTTCAACTCAACTCAATTAGTTTATTCAATTAGAGCCTCTCCTTCATATTCTCTTTTGCCATTTACCTCTCTCCCTCGCTTTCTCTCCTGAAACACTCTTTTTTCCTGTGAGAATAATTTCTGAGATAATAACAACATAATGCTCTAAGAACACACTCAGCGGGAGGCGCAGAGTAGAGGCACGAAGGAGGGGAGGCGCGGGTTGGAGGAGAGGGGGAGGGAGACGCGGAGTGCGGGGGCGGGGGGGTAAGAAGGATGTGTCATCAAACATCCAACTGTTTTCTGATGCCAGTTTAAAACACATCACAGTGGCAAGAATATATTTACCGGTATTATCTCATGAATTACTTACTGAGTCAAACAACAAACGAGAACATAAAGGAGAGGAGTCTAATTGATTGAACAAGCCTAGTTAGGTTGGCACGCGCTAAGTATCAGCTTTAATGTTGTTTAGGACAGGAATACCAGGCTGAGGTTTACTAAGAAGAGCTCACAGCCCTGTCCTATTTAAGCACTGTCACAGTAAACAATAGCAGACCAGAGCTGCATACTAAACACTATTGTCTGTGTAGTGCACTTTCTTAGATCAGACGAGGCCTGCAGAGTGAAGGGTACTGTAGGAGTGGACACGGGGACATCTATTGTCTTAGATTCTATCTCTTATCTTATCCAGGAGCCAGACAATGTCCTTCAGCTGTCAGCGATGCTATCTCCTCTCACGCCTCGCTCCTTTCTCCTCTCTCGCTCCCCTCTTGCTCCATATGGATTCCCTGAAGAAGGACAGAGCCAGACGTGAAGGATAGAGAGCAGGGAGAGAATGTCAGTTTGTTCCCATGTTCTCTGGCTCGTACAGCTGAGCGGATCCGTGGTTTAAAACGCTGCTGAACGGACTGGACTAATAACATCCTCTTTATACCACACGATGATGGGAGTAGCAAACGTGGTTTGGGAAAGGCCTAAAGAAATATTTTCTCCCATGTCTGATACTTGTAAGATATGTGCAGGGTTGGTCCCTTAGTTCACCTGGTACTGTTCTTTTGGTTGCCCCAAGGGTCAGAACCCCAACTTTTGGTGATGCTTCTTTCAGCTACCATTGTGTAAAATTGCGGCAGTTCCAAAAACAAAGCAGTGTCTTATGGGATTCCACTTCACTAGCGAGTGGACCGTGATATAAGGGTTCATTTGAGGTTTACCGTTCAGATTTTTACTTTGGCGAATTAGCTCCAAACCAACGTTATGGCTGATGTTTAATAATGTCCATGAACACATGTACAATAACTCCAGACTAACCCGAGGCATCCACTACGATTGCAGCAAATACAATGTTCCTTCGAAAAGTCTAGCTAGTGCTATATTATTCACATCATCATGACGAACAATAACTGTCAGTGCAGTTTAAAAACAACGTAATTACTCCATCCCACAGGAATGTTACAACTCTGACCCATAGTTCCTCCAGACCATCCACACATTAGGGTGGACGGGTCAAGGGAGGCGATTATTAGTTGTTGGGCTAAACGCTGCCAGTGGTGGACTTCTTGATAAAGGCGCATATTGATGTTTTGGGGATCCGGACAAACGTGAAGTTTTGAAGTGGAACTGGGAGGGGATCTCTAAGTGATTGTAATGGCTGCTCTCCTCTCTGCTCCTCTAGCAAGGCTGTTCTAAGTAGAGTAAGTGGGCTTTTAAGAGGATATTGGAGACACGCACACACCAAAGCACACCCATACACATACACGCATGCGCCTGCGCACATACACACATATACACACACACACACACACTCACACACACACAAGGTTTACTTCTGGCTGTTGTGGGAGATACTGGAGTGTTTCAGAAGAACTCCGGCCCTTGAGAAGCTACTTGAGCGGTGAATGTGTGTGTCTGTGTGTGTCCGTGTGTGTCTGTGTGTGAGGTCACGTCTTCTCTCCAACCCCCTCTCACCCCTAATCACCATCCATTACCCAGAATGCAACTGAAGCACCTCCTCAGGTAGAAGTGACATACGAGAGCAGAGAAAAGGGTGAAGGAGTGGAAAAGGAGATGAACGAGGGGTAGAGGAGAGGAGTAGGGGTTAAGAAGAGAGGAAGGGTGAGACAGAAGATGAAGAGGCGAAGAGGGTGAAGGAAGGAAACATGGACAAGAGGAGGACAATCAGAGTGCTTCTGAGAAGGAGATGAGCAGCGAGATCCGAGAGAGAAAGAGAGAAATGGATAAGGGATGCCAGAGGCACAAATAGAGAGATAAAGGCAGAGGGAAAGGGAGAGAGGGATGGATGGAGAGAGAGAGAAAGAGGAAGAGAGAGGATGTGTGTTCATAAGAATGAGAGATGAAATGTCGGTTATTGTAAAAGGGTTGTTATGTTGATTTCTTCCTAGACTTTATATAGTTTGCCAATTGGGTGAATTCGTGTTCTGATTTTCTTCTGATTTAGCAAAATTCCTAAATCCAAATATCTGGAATGCCAAGGATTGTTTTCTATGAAGTTGTCACTATTGTCCAAAGTGATCCTGGTTGTCTGCAGGAATCCTCAGAAGCTCAGAAAGCCAGATCAAGTACTGTTTGGGCCGATCCTCTGATTTCACATCAGTATCATCAGGAGCTCAACAAGAGCAATTCAGCAATTCCCCTTTGTTTTCACAAGGCTCTTGTGTCATTCTATGTTTGCTTCCGCTCTGCCTGAGCTTGAGAATGAGTGGAAATAAACGTGTCCCAGAGGAGAGGGAGAACTAACAGAAGGAGTCATCTGCAGCATTGGGAGGAGAAGAAGACTTGTGTGATTACTGCTCCTCTTATCTAAGTACTCAGGGAGATCTTACTGATCACAGGGCTTAGCGCACCCACCCAGGCACACACACACACACACACACACACACACACACAGACCCATGCACACACAGACCCATGCACACACTCAGTGGTTATTTCTGCAAAATGAAAGACTCCTACCAGTGGTAATGACAGTTTTATTATCCTTGGGGACAATGACAATGAGACAATGTCTGCTGCAGACCCTGCCTCTAGTCCACATCTGGTAATGGAGAACCTGAATGACCCTGCCTCTAGTCCACATCTGGTAATGGAGAGGCTGACTGACCCTGCCTCTAGTCCACATCTGGTAATGGAGAACCTGAATGACCCTGCCTCTAGTCCACATCTGGTAATGGAGAGTATGCGGAGAGACAGGTATGAGGAGAGAGACAGGAATGAGGAGAGACAGGTATGAGGAGAGAGACAGGTATAAGGAGATACAGGTATGAGGAGAGACAGGTTTGAGGAGAGACAGGTATGAGGAGGGAGAGGTATGAGGAGAGACAGATATGAGGAGAAACAGGTATGAGGAGTGAGGATTGAGGGGAGACAGGTATGAGGAGAGACAGGTTTGAGGAGAGACAGATATGAGGAGAAACAGGTATGAGGAGAGAGGATTGAGGAGAGACAAGTATGAGGAGAGACAGGTATGAGGAGAGATGTATGAGGAGAGACAGGTATGAAGAGAGACAGGTATGAGGAGAGACAGGTATGAAGAGAGACAGGTATGAGGAGAGTTTCCATTACTTGCCAGTAAAAAGATGAAATAATGAATATCTCTCACTCTCTGTCTCTCCATAAATTTATGCTGAGTGCTGTGTTGACCGAGAGAAAGAGTTGACACCATTACTGAGCAAAGAGAGTTTGTTAATTTGGGAAGGAGAAGAGAGATTAAGACAAGAGGCAAGGTTGAAGGGTTGATTGAAAACATTAAAAGAGAGAGGCGGCAAAATTGAAAAAAACAAACCGTCTCATATCTCAACTCTAAAAATCAAAACTGGTTGAGGTTGTTTCCGAGCCTTTTGTTGGTTTGTGTGTTTGTGTTTCTGTGTGTGATGCAAATTAAGTCCTAACCTGCTTATCTACTCAAGGATCTGTTTTCATGGAAAATTCTCTTCAGGATCAGACGTTTGCTTTCACTTAAACTTGCACTAGGTGGAATACTGCCTCAAATGTTTAAAACAATGAATCCAAACAATAACAGAACTATGCAACAGGGAGTGTCCTGACCTGTCTAAAGGGAGTGTCTTGATCTGTCTAAAGGGAGTGTCCAGACCTGTCTAAAGGGAGTGTCCTGATTTGTCTAACGGGAGTGTCCTGACCTGTCTAAAGGGAGTGTCTTGATATGTCTAAGGGAGTGTCCTGACCTGTCTAAAGGGAGTGTCCTGACCTGTCTAAAGGGTGTGTCCTGACCTGTCTAAAGGGTGTGTCCTGACCTGTCTAAAGGGAGTGTCCTGACCTGTCTGAATGGAGTGTCCTGACCTGTCTAAAGGGTGTGTCCTGACCTGTCTAATGGGTGTGTCCTGACCTGTATAAAGGGAGTGCCCTAACCTGTCATCAAATCATCAGTTAAGGGTGCCTAAATGTTGCTGTGTTAGGTGAACTTCTCTACATGAATTAGACAAGTCACACCTGTTCCCAAATATCTAAATTGATGTGCAAACGCTAGTTAGCAATTGCAAGCACCCTGCCATTGAAAATATCCCATCAATAACAAACTATCCCTTTAAGAAAATAACCATGTTCTGTCACAGAGATGTAGCACACAGAATCACACACGCGCCACACACACACTGGGTAGGACAGGTTAGAATTGAGAGATAATTAAGAGAGCTTGGGTCTGTCTAAGTAAATAGTATTTAACTCCCTGTCTCTCTCTCTCTCCATCTCTTCTGACCCTGACCTCATCCCTCTTTTGTTTCCTGCTGTTCAGTGGCTGCCACCTCTTGACATCATTATTTAACCTCTGTCAGAAGATGGTTCCAGGCGGAGTAGAAAGAGAGAGAAAAAGACGGGGAGATAGAGACAGATAGAAAAGATATTGAGAGAGGGAAGAGGGTGAGGTAGGGATAGAGGGAAAGAGATTGCAAGAGAAAGAGGGAGAGGGAGGGAGATCAAGCATTAACTTTCCTTTCTCTTCTTCTGCTATGTCATAATTAATGGATCACTGGAAGCTTAGAGTTCATACACTTCTTGACCTTCTGAAAACTCTGTCTCTCTCTCTCACACACACACACAAACACACACACACACACACAGGTGTCAACATGCTCAGAGTTCAATCACTCCCAAGCGGAACCAAAATAATGGATGGATGAACGTCTGACAGGAAGACTGAGGAATGATGCATGAACAGACTGGTAGGACAGTGCAGAAGAGGGATGAATGATGAATGGAAAGAAAGAGTGGATGTCACAACCCCCATGTCTCACCTTTTTGGGAAATGGGGTTGTATTTGTACTCAGTCAGTTAAGATCATTTTGTATGTACTGTATTTGTACTCTGTCAGTTAAGATCATTTTGTATGTACTGTATTTGTATTTGATGTATTTGACACCATATATATTTATAAACACAAGTCTTATTTCAACTGTGCTTTAGACATTTGATTATGTCTCTCCCTTGGGCCTCTCTTTATTTCCATTCCCCGTATTCCATCTTCCTCTCTTCCATCCATCCACCCATCTGTCCATCAATCCATCGGGGAAGCAAGGAGTCCTGTTTTGACAAGGGCATGTCTGAAACTGAACCCATACATCATCTGATGATTTGACATTGAGTGAACTTGATCCTACAGTAATTTACTCAGTCTTCTAATGTGGAACACTCATGAGCTGATATACTTCTAACTGACAGCATTTATAATATACGCTTGACATGAATGTACAGTATATGCTAACAAGGCAACAGTGAACATTTAAATCTTAGTTATTTAGAGTCACTTACAGTTAATGTCCTCATGTAGGTAGGAGAGACACTTATTTAACCCAATAAATGTAAGTACAATTTACTCAGTGAACTACCAACAAAGTCGAAGTTAGAAAGTAGAAAACAATGGGAGAATGTCAGGGTGTGCACTCTCCTCCTGGATGTGGGCAGCTATGCAGTGGGCAGCTGTGATGGGTCGGTCATTTCGCCTGATTTTCTGCGTCATCCAAAATAGCAACAGAAAAGCCACGTCAGAATTGAACAGCGTGATTTGGTTTATAGAGAGGACTTGAGAGGGCTTTGATCAGTACCCTGCGGGATGCCATGTGGTAGTGAGTCCATGAAGTAGACCAATCCCAGGATGCCATGTCGTAGTGAGTCCATGAAGTAGACCAATGCTAGGATGCCATGTGGTAGTGAGTCCATGAAGTAGACCAATCCTAGGATGCCATGTGGTAGTGAGTCCATGAAGTAGACCAATCCTAGGATGCCATGTGGTAGTGAGTCCATGAAGTAGACCAATCCTAGGATGCCATGTGGTAGTGAGTCCATGAAGTAGACCAATGCCAGGATGCCATGTGGTAGTGAATCCATGAAGTAAACTAATCCTAGGATGCCATCCAACCCTGGAATACCCAGTCCTGAGTGAATGTAGAGCAGGATATTCAACTGAACAACAAGGTTGGAAGCCTGCTGGTTTTATGCTTTACTCCATCATTAACTTTGCTCACCTGGTGTTGTAGTTCTAATTAAGGCACTGATTAGAAGATTACAATAAAAACATGACATGGAACATGCTTTGAAAAAAGTTGCTGATGTGAAATCGATCAACTGTTGATTTCTTGAGGAGGGGAGCAACTCGGTTTGTTTTGAAGTGAGCAGCGGTCGCTGGCCATCTACGGAACACAATGTTAATATATGACCCAAACAGTATCCCAATAAAAAAAGAGTACTGGGGTCAAAGGTCGACTAGATCTGAAATTCTGTGTGTCAGATGAGAGGGATTGTGTCGAGGCATGTGCAAATCTGGCAGATACAAAATAGACCCAAACCTCTACCAAATAGAACCTCTACCAAATAGAACCTCTACCAAATAGAACCTCTACCAAATAAAACCTCTACCAAATAGACTGGGTTGGATTTCATATCATAGCCACTGTATGTTCTAGACTGTCACTAGGATGAACACGTGCAACAAGGCAAAATGCTGATAGGCTGGACAAGAACCAACTGATTCAGCGGATAATATTGATTTTATTGTGTAAAACAAAGTCCTTTTGGCTGCAAGTCTGAGAACATCAGGCCCGTTACATTTTCTGTATTTTCCTTAAGTGAAACATAACAAAAATCACACACATTTGCCTGCCATACTAGATTATTCACTGAAACTGAATTGGCACATATTATGTATAAGGAATACGGTCAAAGTCAAAGTGGTGAAAAAATTATAGTGGTAAAGAAGTGATTTCTAAATTACAAACATTAAATGTCCAAATGGACCATTTGGAGAATAAAGGTCCCATATAATCTTTGAGGCATTGCCAGAGTACTTATGGGCAGAGTATTTACACCACTATTCTACCTGTTTCTGTTCAAAAAGATATCTCACAGTCGAGTGACTTTAACACAGACAACACCTATATTTTACATTTTATAGGAGGAATTTAATAGCATAGAATATAATTAAATAGACACTAACAGAAGCACACCTATGGAACCATAATTGTAACATTTCAAAAGAGGTTGGTTCTGATACAGTGCCATCATTTGAAGAGTTTTTTTGGCAACTGAATTTCATTGTAAAATAACATATGGCTCAGCTGCCAGCATCAAATAGCCAAAACCATTGTTTCATCAGGCTTGTCATTCCAATTAATCCAGTTTTTTTCACAATGAATATCAATTTTTTATAATTACAAATGTAGCCGTGTCTTTAAGTTTATGTCTACAGTATGTGTACTATTACCCCTCTGATATCCTGGACCAGATCCAGTTCAAAGTAATCTCATTTTGTCTCAGTTTTATAAGCTAGTAGGCCTGCATGTATCGCTGTGTGTGTCTGTGTGTGTGTGTGTAACATGTAGACCTTAAGTCCTATGTGATCAATACATTTACTGTTGAGTGTAATAAATAGCTCTTAGGGTAATGAGGCATTAAACAGTTTTAATAAAGGTTTAATAATGATATATACATTATCCATGGACAATGTTTAATTAAGTTATTATCCATGGACACTGTTTAATGAAGTTAAACTCATTATCTATGGACAAGATTTAATTAAGTTATATACATTATCCATGGACATGTTTTAATTAAGTTATATACATTTTCCATGGAGGTGTAATTAAGTTATATACATTATCCATGGACATGTTTTAATTAAGTTATATACATTAACCATGAACACGGTTTGATAAGGATATACATTATCCATGGACAAGGTTTAATAAAGTTATGTACATTATCCATTGCTACGGTTTAATTAAGTTATATACATTATCCATTTCACATATAATCCAAGCTCTCCAATGGGCTTCTTTTCTCTTTGACAATGTCTCTATCTGAAGTTGTCCATTTTCTCTACAGTAAATTACAGTTCAACAAACAGATGTCAGCAGCCAACACATACACACACAACATCACAGAGATCCCAACTCAGGATTCTTCATCATCTAGAGCGAATATTTTTTCTTTCTTCAACTCTTCTGTTTTCTTCTGCATTTTCTCTTTCTCTCATGCTGACCACCAATGAAAAAACAGGAAACAGGTCTCTGATGGACCAAGAGGCTCCTTGCCGTGCGTGTATGTATGTGTGTTTATGAATACGTGTGTGTGTGTGTGTGTGTGTGTGTGTGTGTGTGTGTGTGTGTGTGTGTGTGTGTGTGTGTGTGTGTGTGTGTGTGTGTGTGTGTGTGTGTGTGTGTGTGTGTGTGTGTGTGTAACAAGATCTCACCGTGTCATGTTACATTTCAACGATTGTCCAGGGCAGTGCTAAACATCTATGGGTGAAGCTGGAAATTAGAAGACACTAGGATGGGAAGGGCTATGGCTGTTACCAAGGACATACATAAAGAACTAAAAAGTAATAACATTTTTGGAAGAGTGTAAGAAATCACCATTGTGGTAACGTTTGTTTGACATGTCATTCCCAATCACCCCGCAACAACTTCCCATGAATCTTCAGGCCACAGTTAACGCTCTCACCATATATATATATATCGTAACCACCTCCCCTAGTGGCTGGTCTCAATATATCTTATCCACCTGGACAAACATTCGGTGTAGTCGGGGGTTATAGTGTGATCTGACTCACGCCTGTGTGTTTGTGTATGGGTGGGTGTGTGTGAGACAGGCTGGTTAGCTAGCAAGGCCAGGTCTCGGTGTTGAAAAGAGTTTCCAGGTCACTGCAGTGTCAATGCTATGACTACAGGAAACAGTCCACGAGCAGCTGTGTCCACCTATTCTCTTAGACACAGACACAGAGACATAGACACACTCAAACGCAAACACACACACACACACGCGCACACACACACTCACATCCACAATTTTACAAAACTTTATTTGGATCCACAAAAAAGATGTACATTCAAGAAGGATCACTGTGAATGGTATTAAGTACACACACACGCACACACACACACCATAGCGTCTGTCAACATAGATCAGAAGTGTGGTGATTGTTAGAAGCTTGACACCAGTAAACCTCCAATCCACCCTAAACAAGCTCCTTACTCTGAAGAAAGGATGCAGCTGCTTTTACGCGCTGACTCGCGCGCGCACACACACACACACACACACACACACACACACACACACACACACACACACACACACACACACACACACACACACACAGGAAAGGATAGAGTAGTTGCAACATTTTAGTAGCCTATCAACAAGCAGTATCACAAAAATGAAATGAATTAATTCCAGACTCTGACATCCCAATCTACTCATGAAGACGATAACACCCATCTACGACTGACGTTGTCAAGCCCAGCACAAAGAGCCGAGTGCCATCTGCATTCCAGAATGGGGGAAAACTTGGAATTGTCCATTTTGAACCACGGTGTAGGAGTTGATGGCACATCCGCCCATTATCCTTCCTCATCCACAAGGCCCTAGCAAAACCATTCAAAATAGCACCACTCACCTTTGTCTCAGGTGGTTTGCTTTGGTTTCTAGTCATTGTACAGAGATTAGACGTTTGTCTCACCTTGACAAACGTCTAATGTAGACTCCAGTCTCTTGGTAACTAGCTGCCGGTACTTTCCTCATATATGCATTTTCAGAAAACAAGCAGAGGAAGTTGTGTGTGTGTGTGCACATCTCCCCCTGTGTCTTTTTGGTCTTGTGTATAGGGTGGTGTGAGTGTGTGTGTGTGTGTGTGTGAGTGTGTGTGTGTATATGTGTGTGTGAGTGTGTGTGTGTGGGTGTCTGTGAGGTCAGGGGCTTAGAGGCCTGGAGGAGTCTGAGGCCTACAGGAGTCTGAAGCCTGGGGCTGTCCTGCAGGCTGTGGCTGTCTGGAGAAGGCTTTGGCTGGGCAAATGCTAAATTAAAGATGGGAGGATGTGTCAGCCTGGAAGGCCAGGACCGCTGGAGCTCAGGGAGGGACACACACACACACACACACACACACGCACACAAAAAGCACACGTTTACACACAACACTTTTCCTCTCCCTCCTCTCTTTTTTCTCTGATCCTATGTAATTGCTCCTTCAGTTCATTCTGATCTCTGAGAACTACAGATTAGACAACACTGGATCTCTGCAAGAAATGGCAAACACACTGCACAGACACACTGCACAGACACACTGCACAGACACACTGCACAGACACACTGCACAAACACACTGCACAGACACACTGCACAGACACACTGCACAGACACACTGCACAGACACACACCGCGAACAAACACACACACATGCACACGCATCCACACATTTCCTTTACACTGTCTAGAGGGAGGACACCAAATTGATTTCCCTTAGAAAATTCCTTCTTTTATTAATCCTAACCTCACCAATGTAATTTTTATCCCTTAGCTAATCTTAACCCGTCTTAACCAGTCCCTAATGCCTAATCCTAACCTCACCAATGTAACGTTTATGCCTTAGCTAATCTTAAACCGTCTTAACCAGTCCCTAATGCCTAATCCTAACCTCACCAATGTAATGTTTATCCTTTAGCTAATCTTAACCCTTTATAACCAGTCCCTAATGCCTAATCCTAACCTCACCAATGTAACGTTTATGCCTTAGCTAATCTTAAACCGTCTTAACCAGTCCCTAATGCCTAATCCTAACCTGACCAATGTAATGTTTATCCTTTAGATAATCTTAACCCGTTTTAACCAGTCCCTAATGCCTAATCCTAACCTCACCAATGTAATGTTTATCCCTTAGCTAATCTTAACCCATCTTAACCAGTCCCTAATGCCTAATCCTAACCTCACCAATGTAATGTTTATCCTTTAGCTAATCTTAACCCGTCTTAACCAGTCCCTAATGCCTAATCCTAACCTCACCAATGTAATGTTTATCCCTTAGCTAATCTTAACCAGTCTTAACCAG
>JACXGJ010016143.1:0-12657 GCA_016801105.1 Esox niger
GGGACACAAACACATGATATCTCCCTGTTAAACTATAGAGACTGGGGACACAAACACATGATATCTCCCTGTTAAACTATAGAGACTGGGGACACAAACACATGATATCTCCCTGTTAAACTATAGAGACTGGGGACACAAACACATGATATCTCCCTGTTAAACTATAGAGACTGGGGACACAAACACATGATATCTCACTGTTAAACTATAGAGACTGGGGACACAAACACATGATATCTCCCTGTTAAACTATAGAGACTGGGGACACAAACACATGATATCTCCCTGTTAAACTATAGAGACTGGGGACACAACCACAAGATATCTCCCTGTTACACTACAGAGACCAGGGGTACACCCAGAGGGAATCAGAAAGGAATTGTGGAGGAGAAAAACGTGGAGGCGAATGAGATTGCAATCCAATACAACACCGCACACACACACACACATACGTGCACGCACACGCGCACAAGCAATATTCAAGAGGAGTAATTTAAAATAGCTTTCTCTTTTGGTGTAGCAGAGAATGATTTTGTACTGTGTCAGCAAAGACAGAAAATGAAAGATCTACCGGATCTGATTTAATGTGACATAACAGACTCTATTTTCCACTATACATTTCCTCATTCATATACACCATTTAAAGAAATTCCATCGTTTCCACTTCCATTATTTGGTTGATTTGCTCTTGGGAAAATGAAGAAAGCCTCCTTATTTTTTCTACTTCATGGCAATCTAGTCCTGTTTGTAATGCAGATTCTTGGCCTTTTGCATGCAGAAAAATCAACTAATCTCATGTTGACAACAAAAGATAAGTAATTACGTACAATGTTCTCAAAAGTACAACGTGCTGATGGAAGTGATGATGATGATGATGATGATGATGGTGACGAGGAAGGTAACAAAAGGGATAAAATGGGATCATTAAAAAAACGAGCAGTTCTAAACTCCAGTAACTCTATTACTACCTCTGCATAACAAACAGTGCTTCTCCCTTTTACTTGGTTATGTAAATAATTCAGATGATTAAACAGAAAAAAAGAGGCCAAATGAAATAAACAAGCCAGAGCATTTAAAGAGACAAATTGAGGCCTTGAAGTGGCTCGTTTCATGGCTGTACTCACTTTGTTGTCCTAAATACATTTCTGGTGACTTAAGTGAGAAACTTAAATAGTCCTGTTTATTCCGATGACCCATTTCTCTCCCTTGGTATCAGAAGGGCCCAGTCACTCTGTGTGAATGTGAATCCCCTCTGGGTGAATGTGAACATCCTCTCTGGGTGAATGTGAACATCCTCTCTGGGTGAATGTGAACATCCTCTCTGGGTGAATGTGAACATCCTCTCTGGGTGAATGTGAACATCCTCTCTGGGTGAATGTGAACATCCTCTCTGGGTGAATGTGAATCCCCACTCTATCTGAATGTAAACATTCTCTTTGGGTGAATGTGAAACCCCCGGTCTGGGGGGAATGTTAAAGCCCCCTCTTTGGTGAATGTGAAACTCCCTGTCTGGATTAATGTGTGGGTTAATGTGAAACCCCTTCACTATGTGAATGTGAATCCCCTCTCTATGTGAATGTGAAAGCCCTCTCCGGGCTTTAATAAGCCTTCCTCTGATCCCATACTCTTTTGTTACATTCTCTCTCTCCAACTAAGTTTAATTTGGACTTCTCCTGGGCTGCACCAATAACCCGGGTATTTGTTATTGCTTCCTAATGCGGTTATGTGGAAATGGATCCCGAAAATAAGAGGAAGCCAGTGTAAACGGCACTTTGAGGCATGTGGAGCTTCAGAGCTGGCATTAAGGTTAGTCCTGCTTTGTTAAAAAGAAAAACATGTTCAAGCATGTCTTAGCTCAGATTAGATGTGCTTAGCATTATTTAGGGTGGCATTGCCTTCATTCTCAAATTGGATCATATGTTTCCAGATATTAATAAGCGTAAATCGTGAGAGTTCCGCGTGCTGGTTCTGACTCCCCTCGTCTGACATCTGAAGGAGACAGAGAGCAGCAATAACAGCTTCTATCAATTCCCCTCCCATCCCTTCTATCTCTGTCTGCACCCTGGTCCCTCCCATCTCCCTCTCATTAATGGGCTGTGACCTTGTGTTTTAAAGAATCAAAGCTATCCTGGCCAGCATTTAGCAGTCCGGCGCTAGCCTCAAATGTGTCCTAAAATGTGTCAAAATAACCGCAGACACTTCCACCCCGACTCCGGGAGCATAGAAATGAATCTTTTCCGGGGGACGGGTGTAGATTGAGAAAGTATATCCTCTGTGCATACCAACGAGTCCTGGCCAGTCCTCAATCACTTGGTAGACGACAGTGCACATAAACGGCGTCCTTGCACTGTGATCTCCACTCAGCATATGGTATTTATTGCGGTGTGTTTTATAGGTGAGTGTTTACCTGGCGTCCCCCAGGAAATGCAGGGGCGCAGGGCCGGGGGTTATTTTGATGCGGTGGCTGTCTCGTGAAATTTGGATCCCAACCCAAAATGTAAGTTTACCCGCACCAGCCATGACCAACTTTGTAAATAATCCTTTTAGACTTCAGAGCAGCAGAGTGCTTATACCTCCAGAGTATCTCTCCACATCAGCAAAGCTGTCTTTCCCCGAGTCCTGCCGACTCCCTGATGCCCACTGATACCATCGCCGGTCTCCAAATCGGCTTTGCTACAGTGCAGGCAGGAGACTTTGCTAATGGATAAAGTTGTCACAGACAAATCCTCTATATTAGGTTCTGTCACTCTGTGCATCGCTGCAATCCCTCACCGCACACACTTGCTGATAGGCGGGGCTTGATTCCACTATTATTCGCAACAATCTGTCTTTTACATATGAATGAGCAGCCTGTGTTCATTTCCATTCTACTGAGGTCTTACAACTTTGCCTCCAATTCACGCCATCCGCTTTGCAATCACAGGCTAACGAGTGTGGACAGCCAGACCCTCTTCTGTTGTCTGTTTGGTTTGGAATCCGTTTCAGCGCCACCGGCCGAAGTGACACATAATCAATGTCTATGAGGGGAGAGTGCTGTACGTCCACTCCAGCTATCCCTGCATATGGATTGCCTCTAAAGTTCCCCGGCTCACCTCACATGCATTATTCACCGGACGGAAAGGGGAGGGCGTCACTTTGAGATGTGACCTGGTGGACAGAGAACAGTTTGTCAACGTTACGGTGGCATTGTCAAGGTTAATGGGTGACAGGGCCGAGCCGGGGTAATGTATTCACTTGTGGCGAGCCTCATTGTCTGCGGTTGGACGACTTGGCAGTCTGTCATAGGATCTCTGTTTGGGCAGTGAGATGGGAACTGAGAAAACAAGATGTTAGGTCATGCAAAGACCGTACAGTATGAAGATTGGTTGAGACTGCTTCAAGGTTAAATGGGACTTATGTTTATTGCATGAATATCTCCTAAGCCTAATGGTCTCAGTTGAGTAATAGACAAGGTTAAGTATGGGGTGTGGCTCATAAACGGAGGGGAGTGTAATAATGTCATAGCAGTACCTATAAATAAATGCATCGATTGGCCAATTAACCTTGTAAGGTAAACTCACTGCATCAAAATAATATGAATATCTCACAGATACGGAAAGCAAAGTAGTACACTGTTGTATAAGGCTTCAGTTATTAGCTAAATGCTAGTTTTTACTTTTGGCTGTGGCTATTTGGTCAAGGTCAAGCTGTTGTTAAATCTGTCCAAAACTGAATGATAGAACGCTGATTTTATTGTGCTTCGCGCATTCTTGCAAAGTGAAATCCCAACCTCAGCCAGCAACAACAAATGAATCCCCCTTAGTGTTCTTCAAAGATACAGGCAGGCCTTTGTCAGCAATGTTGACTGGGCTGTTGGCACAGCAAAACCCTTTTTTGGGACATCTAAAGCAATGTACGAAAAAAAAAATCCACCATGAAGAAGATATGCCTATTCAATGAATGCAGACGCTGTACGTTTCGGTGACAGAAAGCTGCTAGTCCAGCTGACATTTGACAGAGACCTCACAAGTGAATTTTTCCAGGAGGGAAAACAGAATCATCAATTTTAACGCAGCACTAAGAGGCCGTATCGCTTGGCTGCCATGACAAAATGAGTCATTCACTGGTTGTCCTTTGTTGATGTAGGCTTACTTGTGGTTTGGAGGAGAGTGCACATGCTGTGTAGTCTGTATGTCCATTGACAACCAATGGACATACAAGGTGGTACTGGTGGGGTTGCTTGCCTTGTCGTTGACATTGCCTTTTCAGTTGTATTTTTGGAAATGTATGTTGCAGTACAACCAAGAGCCTGCACGAAAAATTCCAGAATCACACAGCCGTTGTGTGATGGACAGGAAATGTGTGAGTTGTCAGTATGTTCGGACACATTTCAGATATGCAGTTAGGTCCGGAAATATTTGCACACTGACACAATTTTCATAATGTACGCCACCACAATGGATTTGAAATTAAACAACCAAGATGTAATTGAAGTGGAGACTTTCAGCTTTAATTCAAGGGGTTGAAGAAAAGCATTGTATGAAATATTTAGGAATTTCAACCATTTTCATAAACTGTCCCCTTGTTTCAGTGGCTCAAATGTTATTGGACAAATTAACACAATCTTAAATAAAATTTTCATTTTTTATACTTTTTCGAGAATCCTTTTTAGGTAATGACTGCTTGAAGTCTGGAACACATGGACATCACCAAACGCTGGGTTTCTTCCTTTGTGATGCTTTGCCAGGCCTTTGCAGCAACTGTCTTCACTTGTTGTTTGTTTGTGGGTGTGACGGTGAGGTGACGGACTGCTCCGTCATCTCCTGCTTTTCCTATCTCTCCAACAGTCATGAACTCATCCCGGTCCCCTTCATTGGTCTTGTCTTCAATCATTACTCACACCAGGTCCCAATTAAGCCATTTGTATGTGTTTAAATATCTCTCCTCTGCTTCCCTCAGTTGTCAGTCATTGTTCCATGTTACGGTGTGTTAGATGTTGATGGTGAGTTTTGTTTTCGTTCATTCATTTACTTTATCAGTGGTTATCTGGTACTTGGTGTTTTCTGTTCTTTGTGTGTTTAAATAAAGACACCACCGACTGCTACCCCTGCCTGCGCCTGGTCCGTTCATTCCACGACATCCTGGCTGTTACAGTGGGTCTTTCTTCCTTAAGTTTTGTCTTCAGCAAATGAAATGCAGTAGAGTTGAGATCAGGTGACTGGACCATTGCAGAATATTCCACTTCTTTGCCTTAAACTGGATGTTGTGAAGGGGGTTTTCTTTACAATGGAAAGGATCCTACGATCATGCACGGCTGTTGTCTTCCATGGATGTCCAGGCCTTTTTGTGTTGCAGAGCTCACCAGTGCGTTCTGTTTTCCACTCCTAATGTTCCTACTATCTCTCCTGGGTTGCTTTCGCAGTATGTTTTGGGTCATTGACCATCTGTAATGTGAAGCGCTGTCCAATCAACTTCGCTGAATTTGTCTGAATCTGAGCAGACAATATGTCTGTTTCTGTCACATTGCCAATAATCACTAGGGACCCAGTGCCATTGGAAGCCATACATGCCCATACCATCACACTGCCCCCACGTGTTTTTCAGATGACGTGGTATGCTTCGGATCATGAGCCGTTCCAAGCCCTCTCCACACTTTTTCTTGCCATTATTCTGGTTGATCTAAGGTTCATCTGTCTAAAGAATGCTGTTCCAGACCTGGGAGGGCTTATTTAGGTGTTTTTTGGCTAAGTCTAATCTGGCCTTTCTATTATTGAGGCTTATGTATGGTTTGCACCTTGTGGTAAACCTTCTGTATGTGCTCTCATGAGGTCTTCTCTTTATGGTAGACTTGGATAATGATATGCCTACCTCCTGGAGAGTGTTCTTCACTTGGCTGGATGTTGTGAAGGGGTTTATCTTTACCATGGAATGGATCCAAGATCGTCTACCACTGTTGTCTTTCATGGATGTCCAGGCCTTTGTGTTGCAGAGCTCACTACTGCATTCTGTTTTTTTTTCTCAAAATGTACCAAACTGTTGATTTGGCCACTCATAATTTTCCTGTTATCTCTCTGATGGATTTTTTTTGCAGCCTAAGGAAGGCCTGTTTCACTTGCATTGAGAGCTCATTTGACTGTAAGTTGTGTGTTCACAGAATGCCACACCTGGAATCAACTCCAGACCTCTTTTACCTGCTTAACTGAAGAAATAATAGATGTCAATTTTGGATTGTGAAATTTGGATGTGAATACCCTCAAATTAAAGCTGAGACTGCACTTCAAGCCTAAATTAATTATTTAAATGTAACTTGAAAATATTTTGGTTAACAGCCCAAACAAATCTGGTTAGTGTCCAGTTATTTCCGGACCAAACTGAATTGATGTATATTTTGACTATAGACTATAGAACTAAGCTTTGTTTTATTAATTTATTGTGTTGATAAAATAGTCGTTATAATAGAGATACTATGATTCTGGAGTTACTGTAATTCTGGGAGTAGTATTATATTTATTGTTTGTGTTTACCTTACATGTGTCTTGTAAAATTACACACATTTAAATCTAAAGAAATCAAACAAAGAGTAAAGAATAATTATTTATATAGCAGTTTTCAAGGATTCAGAATCGAATCACAGAGTCTAAACTAAATCAGCACAACACAAGATGAGCAAAACAGAAAGTGGAGGGTGGGCTAAGGGTAGGCCTTTTTGAAGAGATGGGGTTTTATTTAGTCAATGAATTGCAACAATGGGTCCAAAAATGTAATTATGTAGGCAAGTAGATGTTCATGTTGTAAAATCAATGATACATTAGATAAGACATTAGTCGATAATACATTAAAGAAGGAATAGTCTTCTTGAATGACAAAATGGTACTAACATTATCAAGGCATTATTAATGTAGTCATTATCAGAAAAAGACTCCATGGCCTTCGTGCCCTTGTCCCATTAGCTCATGACAGCTCCTACAAGGGAGGGAGAAGGGTAATATCCCAACACAGTAGACAAAAGCCAGGAAAGATAATTAATATTTGATTTACCAACATTTGATAACCATCTGAGTAATTTGGATTAAAACTCTGTTGTTGACCAGTGGCATTATTATAAAGTTACTTTTCTATCAGATAGTATAACAGCAGTATCTAAAGACAGTAGCTGTGAGTACAGACCTAGGAGTTGGACAGAATGCAAACAGGTGTTTGGACAGAGCACAGGCAGGGGGGTCGGACAGAAATCAGGCCGGGGGTATACGGTTGATAGGCCAGACTGGGCATTATGATCTTCTTCGGTTTTCAAGTAGCAAATCGTTTATGTTCATATGTTTTCAGTGTAGCTGCAGTTTAAGTCAAAGCAAATATTTTGCCCTTTGGCCACATGAGAAAAATGTGTCCATTTGCACACTCTAAAGAAATCTGTGTTTTGTCTTGCATTATACCTAACCGAACCATACATAGATTTTCTTTTATGTATGAACATTATTGTGTGATCTTGTAAATATAGCACGTGTACTGTATTTTTCAGGTGTCTTGTCTAAGCCTAAAGTGAACACATCTGCTCCACTCATCAACCAGCTTTTGAGTTGTTCGGTAGATAAAATGCTTGTTTTGTCAGGCCAAGGACCCCTGGTTGGAGCGCTGTGGGGGGCTGATGGACAGTGGAGAATGAGGTAGTCACTAAGCATTGCGACTTTATACAGACATTGATTTAGCTTTGACATTACTGGGGATATACCATTCACCAGACCCGTCTGTTCTCTTGGCAGCCAAATTACTAGAGTGGTAAGGTGAAGTAGAGAATGCTGCATATAAGGTTTGGACCTTCAGCTGTTGGGAAGGAAGAGGCAGAGGTCGGATACGCTGCCACTTTATAATAAATGAGTTAATCTACCTCAAATCCTCTCATATCTAATTTCTCCATCCTGCTCACAGTATATTGATCGCTTGGCTAATTACCTGAATTTCAGATGGGATAACAAACAGCGCCATTGTGTTGATAAATATTGAGTCATTGATCTGTTAGTTTCAGGGTTCCTAATTGGTGAACAGTCCCAGCAGGCATCTTTGAGTCAGATTCGAGCCAGCGTAGATCCACCGGAGGGTGTCTGCACAGCTGAATTGTGAACACAGACAACTCAATCCTGCTCCTGAGCAACCGAGGATGAATGTCAGCCTCCTTACTGACCAGTGATGTGAGTTGACTCGGCGGCGGATGATTCAACACCTTACGCTGTGCAGAGAGAATGGCCGTGCCAGAAATTGACTTGTTAAACTGCCGTGAAGTTGAGGCATTTATCCATTTACCCCAGCTGAATATGATATATGACTGTGATTTCACAGTCATACTTAATGTAATCTTTTCTCTTATAGAGCTGATTTGAACTCTCATATGAAAAATACTAATGAATAGTATTGTTTAGATGCTGTTGTTTTGATATTTATGTACATGTATAGTTTTCAATGTGTTTTTGCTGATAGTGTTTCTTCTGCAGTGTTTAGGTTGCGAGAATACTGTAGTGTTTGTAGGATGTGTTAAAATGTTTTGTGGACAGACTTTAGTATATTATATAGTATACTGTGGTACTTGCAGATATTGGTGCAGTATGCAGTAGCATTTACTGACTTGTTCTTGATTTATAATCCTTGACACATATAAAGCTTATTATTGTGACCATTATGCATCAGTAGTAGTGTTTTCTCACTAATCTGGAAAGGCGTGACTGCTTGCCGATGCTCATCATTGATCTACAATCAAGACAAGCAACCTTTTGGTTGTGAAGCGCAGACAAGGTGTTTTATTGACTAATGTAATACTTAGGGCCTTTGTCTGAAAGCATGTCTAACTCAAGGTGTCATTGTTGTTTTGGCGCAAACTCGCTTTGAATTTATTAGTTTGCATAGTGGTTTGTATATTAGTTTGTATAATCCAAGTAATCATTTCTTTTATCTAAAAGACTATCTGTAATTGGATTACAATATTTTAGTTGATAATGTACCAGATTACAGTTTTTTGAGAATTTGTTCCTATTCCCTTGTAGCATAGAGTTCTCCAGTATTTTACAGCCTTCTTTTGTAAGCCCTAAACCTACCACGGAGGCTAGTGTATTATTCTACGTTACCAACTGGATGGCTTGTGTTCTGAATGCTCATTTGGTTAAAGCAGTGCCAGATCAGATTGCAATTAAGAGCAGACTTAGCCATCGTGTACTGTCCATAAACCACACCCCATGAGGCCTTTTTGCCAAGGTATATTACAGTATAGTCTCTTCTGAGGCTCCCGAGTTCCTTTTTTTTGTTACTGTCTTGTAGAGGTGTGTGGTAGTAATAGACTAGTCTTTAGGGAGGCAGAATGGGAATTCTTAAACTTCACCTAGGAAAAAGTACCTCTAACTGTTAGTTATCTTTAAATGAATAAAAAAATATATATAATGGTTATAGCTGCAGAAATATAGTTGTTATATATATATATACAATTGTGCACTTTTGGCACTGATTTTGAAAATATGACTTACCATAAAAAAACTTCTATTTAAGGCTAGTGGTCATATGATGCCATTTATTATCACAGTTATTATCACATAGATAACATAACAGAAATCACCCAAATGGCCCTGATCAAAAGTTTACATACTCTTGAAAGTTTGTCCTTGTTACAGACACAAAAGGTGACACATAAGGTGAAAATGGCTATTAAATGTGAATTTCCCACATCTGAGTCTTTTTAAATAGCAATTAGTGTCTGTGTATGAATAATCAATGAGCTTGTTAGCTCTCAAGTGGATGCACTGAGCCGGCTAGATACTGAGCCATGGGTCGAAGAAAATAACTGTCAAAAGACCTGCGTAACACGGTAATGGAACTTTTATAAAGATGGACTGGATAAAAATGCCAGTAAGTACTGTTCAATCACTTATTAAAAAGTGGAACATTTGGGGATCAGAGGATACCAAGCCAAGGTCAGGTAGGCCATGAACGGTTTCAGACAAAATTCAGCCAAAAGCCAAAAGAATTGTTTGGGATACAAAGAAAAACCCATAGGTAACCTCAGGAGAAATACACGCTGCTCTGGAAAAATACTTTGTGGTTGTTTTTAGGAGCACAATACTTGGAAAAAAAATTAGCTGCATCTTCAAGTTGCCAGAAAGAAGCCTTTACTGTGCCAATGCCATAAAAAAGCCTGGTTACAATATGCCCGATGACACCTTTACAAGCCTAACAGCTTCTGGCACACTGTAATTTGGAGTGACGAGACCGAACTTAGAGCTTTATTGTCACAACCATAAACGCTATGTTTAGGGATGTGTCAACAGGGCCTATAGTGAACAGAATACCATCTCCACTGAGAAGCATGGTGGCTCACTGATATTTTGGGGGTTTGTGATCTCTGAAGGCACAGGGAATCTTGTGAAAACTGATGTCAAGATGGATGCAGCATGTTATCAGAAAATACTGGCTGACAATTTGCATTTTTCTTTATGAAAGCTGCACATGGGACGCTCTTGGGCTTTCCAACAAGACAATGACCCTAAGCACAAGACCAGGTCGAACCTTTTTTCTGTGGCTACAGCCGAAAAAAGGTTCTGGAGTGGCCAAGACAGTCTCATGACCTTAATATCATTGAGACACTCTGGGGAGATCTCAAACGTGCGGTTCATGCAAGACGACCAAAGAATTTTAATGACCTGGAGGCATGCCAAGACGAATGGGCAGCTATACCACCTGCAAGAAATTGGGGCCTCCTAGACAACTTACAAAAGACTGCATGCTGTCATTGATGCGATAGAGTGCAATACACTGTGTTAAGAATCAAGTGTATGCAGACTTTTAAACAGGGGTTAGTTCATTATTTTCTTTGTTGACATGTTTTGTTTTATGATTGTGCCATTCTGTTATGACCTACTGTTGAATGTAAGTTCCATAAGCAATAAAAGACATGTTTTGCCTGCTCACTCATGATTTCTTTCCAAATGGTACCTATATGACCAATTCTCAAACTTTTCACTGATCGGGACTACCACCGTGGTGTCATCCATAAGCTTTAAGATGGTGTTGGAGCTCTCTACAGGAACGCAGACGTGGGTGACAAGGGAGTAGAGGATGGGGCTCAGCACGCAGTCCTGTGGAACACCAGTGTTCAGGATGAGGGTGGGGGAGGTGAAGTTGTCTAACCTGACAGACTGGGGTCTGCTTCAGCACTGGCACAACGGCACAGTCTTGAAGCATGTGGGGACAACAGCCTAAACAAGAGACATGTTGGAAATGTCAGTAAAGACCTTGTCCAGCTGCCCAGCACAAGCTCTGAGCACACGCCCGGGGACACCATCAGGACCAGCAGCCTTGCATGCATTCAGCCTGCTCAGTGCAGACGACACATATGGAGGGAGTTCAGCTTCATTGGCTGGCTCTTTGTTGTCCTTGTCGAAATGGGTGTAGAATCTGTTTAACGTGTCTGTGAAGGAGACGTTGCTGGCTGTGGGGGTAGACTTCTATGGCTGGTAGTCAGTGATGGCTTGGATGCCCTGTCACGTTTGGAGTTGTTAAAGTACTCCTCAATCCACAGTTTGGGAGTGGTCGTTTTTAGCCATCTTGATGCCCCTTTTAGTTTGGGAGGCCTACGAGCTGTAGGCCTCCACATCATAGGATATGATGTAATATCTTTATGACATGATGTCTGAGTTTCTCCATCTTTATGACATGATACCAGAGTTTGCTCCATCTTTATGCACCTTCACCCATCCCGTTTGGGAAAACTACTCCTTCACCACCACAAGCAGTTTCCTCAAAACAGGAACTGAATAACATTCCGAGAACTTCAGGATTGTATATAATAGCATTCTATGAGAAATGTGTCGTCTCCTATGGTGGAATACACAGTTATTGAAATGATGCTCTCCAGCACACCTCTAGAATCACACACCAACTTTGATATCCTACTAGGACCCCCACAATGCCTATCTTAAAGCCTGTCAATGAGCCCATTCTGTTGGAGCAAGCTCCACTTGCGAATTATCCTACTGCACGCTGTCTGTTGGCATGCCAACAAGCCTCATTGGATCGAACACAAGGGAATGACTGAAAATAAGTGAAGCATCAAGATTGTCTGTAAAGCAGGGAACTTCAGTAAAGCATGACAATGGTTATCTGGTAAGGGAGTAAAACCGTCTGCTTCATGAAAGGTGCAACGTTTCACTGAAATAATAATGAAGTTGAAAGAGAAGAAACTAATATGAAGGAAGCCCCTAGGATGTGCATTCTGCCATAGTAAAACGTTAGTAATAATTATCTCAACAGAAGAAGGTTTTATGCGTGCTTCTGTATATTTAATTCATTCACACTCTGTTCGGTAGATTTTAATTTAGCCAAAGGCTCTAAACCAAGAACACATTGCATTTTGTTTGAGGGACATTTTTTTTTTCAAATGCTGCTGTAGATCAGAGTAATTTGTCAGAACAAAGAAAATTCTGTCTTACAATCCTCCCTGGGATTTTATTTCACCATGTCGACAAAGGTGTGAATATACCATGTTGACTAAGGTGTGGATATTCCACGTTGACAAAGGTGTTGGTATACCATGTTGACTAAGGTGCCCTTATACCATGTTGACTTAGGTGCCCATATACCATGTTGACTAAGGTGTTGATATACCATGTTGACTATGGTGCCCATATACCATGTTGACTA